>JAAPAO010000170.1:0-58301 GCA_013115145.1 Perkinsus chesapeaki
TGTGAGGTATGTATTCGAGCCCTCTCCGATGTATATTGGATGATGAACCCTCAGGGATCAGTCTAACTGTGGCAGTTGTGTAGCCATGGCTGTAATTGGAGTGTTTAATGACCGTTTATGCATTAAAACTGGTGGGAAGTTCAACAAGTTACTTTCACCAGGATATGCTGTCGCTTGTTGTACCCCCGATAAGGGTTGCGAACCGTGAGGCCTCAATGTTTCGCCGATCATTGCATGGACATCCATTCAGACCTACTGGCTGTTCGGGAGCGACCACCACCGAGATCTGGGACTTCGCACAGAGGTTTGGAATTCCCACGGGTAGCCTTAAAGCGCCAGAACTGTGGGGGAAAGCAACTTACTGGCAAACGTGCTCAGGGGGAGAATACAGGCCTCGCAGCTCGATGGAGGAAGCCGATGGCTGCTTCCCATACAACTTCCCACCCTGTGATCATACCTTCGTTGGAGGAAAGTATCCAGCATGCTCCAAAGTAGCAGTTACCGATCAGATATCGTGAATTACTCTCTGCATTCTCCAGGTGGTAGCTGAGACACCATCTTGCCCCAAGACCTGCCGTAATAGGAAGTACCGCACCAAGCTATCAAAGTAGATACTCGTGGCACGGTCACCGATAGGATGTTTGCCAGGGACCGACATTTCGTAGCCGCCCCGGGAGAAATCGACGTTCGTGAAGATGTTGACGAAATAAAACGGGAGATATTTGTCAACGGGTCTGTAAGGATTGCACAACTCAGTCGGCATAGCTACTCACTCTTATCAGGTCACAGCTTTGCTGAATGTGTATGAGGACCTCATGGCCTATAGATCTGGTGTATATACGCACAAGACTGGTAGCTTCATTGAGAGTCACTCTGTCAAGCTTATTGGGTGGGGGAAGACGGCAACTGAAGAATATTGGTTAGCAGTTAATAGCTGGAATGAAGAATGGGGTGAATCGGGACTGTTCAGAATAGCTATTGGTCAGTGCGGGATAGAGAAAGAGGTCACCTATGGAGTACCTAAGTAACTTAGGCTAAGTTGCCTCCTTGAGAATTGTTAGTATTTGTCAAGCCATTGTTGTCGTTGATGATTTGATTGGGTAGCTGTATCGCTCGCAGTTGCTATCATACAATTTTGTGTTTACTATATGCGTGAATTGATCATCATCGTAATGCTAGGCTGTATCTGTTACAGGGTCAGCAGCTATTGGTCTGCTTGAATGATTACCAAATCCTGGAAGGTGAGGTTTCTCATTCGTCCGAGTGACCTCACCGAAGGTTACAACTTTTTAGCATGGCCAGATCATTGACCCCCCTTTGGTCTCTATCTCAAAGCTTCTTTGCTACTTGCTTGATCTGTTTCGTTCTGATCGGGCCACCAAGTGCTGGCCGCTTGTGGTGCTCAGACGATCCCACGATCAACTCGTTATTAGTTTTAGTGCTGTGTAAGGTGAAGTGCCGTCAGTTGGAAGACATGAATCTGCTCCTTCTCTACATCACTCTTTCCGTTCTGCCCACCAAAGCGGCCATTCAGAGGGTTCGGACGATCGCGGGTCTCAACTGCGAAGGCGAGGGAGAATACCTAACTCTATGGCCAATATTTCGTCGCACTCTTTACACTCACGGTAGAAAGCCGTCTCGGAACCAAGCTATCCGACACTGCTCCAGGAGCCGACGACCAGAGAACAGTGCTTACAGCTGTTCAAGTCTGGGAAGCGATCTGCCTAGCATTAGTCGATGAAGATGTGTGCCAAAGTCTGGGATCGGAGGAGAATCATATCATGCCAGAGGCGATACGGAACATGTGCGCCTCGGACACGAATTAACGTGGGATGGCTGCGGTCAGGTTTCTGAACCAGTTACGAATTCTGAAACCTTTTGCAACTACTG
Organism: Perkinsus chesapeaki; assembly: GCA_013115145.1. Taxonomy (NCBI): domain Eukaryota; phylum Perkinsozoa; order Perkinsida; family Perkinsidae; genus Perkinsus; species Perkinsus chesapeaki. Next base: position 1,891 of record JAAPAO010000170.1, read on the forward strand.
GAGAATTCCCTAAAGAGCCATTGACAGATTTCACCTGCATGTATGCTTTTATCGAGAGGTTTCCCCGATGATTCACAAGGTACGGAACTTTGACTACTTTCTGGGTCATGATGCTCGGCGCTGAGAAAGGTTACTTGCCCATGGATCACGGTCACCGGATAGCTAGGTGAGGATCGTTCTGGATGCCGACTGTCGGTGATGAACCGGTAGGACCTAGAATAGTTGTAAAGACTATATAGACCAGCAGGTTTCGCTTCGGCCATTTCAAGTGTACACAGTGTGACTTACATTCGATTTAAAGGTGCTTCACGAGCGCTGTGATCCAGGTTCACCCTAGCTGTCCTATCTGAGATCGTGTTCGATGGCGGCGACTGGTCTCTAGATTTCATGGACTCTGCGAGCGATTGGAATATCTCTACCGGCTTGATTATTGATCAAGCAGCAAGGTTTATAAACCAGTAAAGCAACTCCAATTATGTCAGCCACCACTGGTGCCAGCAGACACTTTGATGGCCCTGCTCCGACTACTATAGAGGAATGGCTCGAGCAAACAACCCCGCCAGACTACAATCCAAGAAACCGTCCATGGGAAGTTGATTATCCGGTCAACCTATGTTCGAGGGGCACACCGGAAAGGAAGGTCCAGGAGGACGAACATCGCCGTCGAGGTACATGCTCTTTGATGCCTCGTTGAGTTGCTGTGAGATGCCTCTTAATGATGGGTTTATTGCTTTATTTTAGCCCCTCGAATGAATCGCCATTCGATCGTCATTTAGTGACAAGAACTAGTTCAAACGCTCAACGCATTACCCTACTGGGGGCATCTTGTTCATCTCGAAAGTCTAATGTGCATATTAGAATGTTCATTCTCGCAAATGTTTATGCGAGCAAAGAGATAAGCAAGCATTTCAGAACGACTGTCTGGGACTCCCCCACAGCTGGCGATACTAGAGCGGCATGATGGCACTGCCCTCGATATTGGTGCCTCCGCGAAGGCCGCCATAGCCACTGAATGGGCTGTACCCGTGCCAGATGTGGTGACCAAGTACAGCAACTCGGGCTCGGCGGCGCCTTGCCATTATTTCTTCGAAGATACTATTGGGTCAAGACAGTCAACTACAATGGGACATCTACCTATGATGAGATATCTCGGAACTTGGTATCGGATCACGAATGGATCGACGACTGGTTTCCTACCATCAAGGCGGGCAACGTTACCTATTCGCAGTTCATTGAAGAGGGTATCCGTCCGTTCTATGAGGGAAATGACTACTTGAGTGTCAGTTATTCTTGGCGGTCCTCGGGGGATAGGCCCTTTTAGGATCCGAAAACCATGATTGTGTGCGGTGAAGAGTTCTTCGTGTGTCTTGGGCTATGGCATGTATCGAACCGGCCAATGATACTCTTCACCAACATGTCCATACTCCTACTATTTCTCTTTAAACAGCAAGGTAATCTTAGATCTGTCAGAGACAACAACGTCCTCGTGTAATAATCTTCCTTCTCATAGGTGACTTTGACCTTTTCTGGGAGCTCTTCTATAAAGCCTTGCGCCATCCTTCAGTGCGCATGGCGGTTATGTGCCGAATCACACAAGAGCAGATACTTCGTCAAACTGGAGTGGGCTCTCTATAATGGAGCCTCTTAAACTCGTTTGCAGATACGCGTTCCTTACGTACCATTTACAGCGCTCCACATTACCGAGTCTCACACCATGGCCCGCGGAGATGCTGCCATGTTCTTCCGAAACAACCTCTTCCATCTACGGAACTTCCATCAAGTATTTCATTCTTTGCTGCGTCGCAACTACGAGCTCGGCTATCCGGTATTCCTCCAGCCTCAACAACCGTTGCCCTGAGTATTATCGATAAGGTACGTGTGTTCGATATGAACGACTACGATACCCCATTGGAAATGCGAGATCTTGTCGATTTTCGAGCCGTTATAATGCTGGCTTATATTCCCAATGCATTGAGGTTGACAGACATGTAGAGGTGTGTGAGCCGGGCCTCCTTTTAGGGCATCCTCGTAGGTACGCTGCTCGAGTACCCATATTCACCCCAGATGTATTGGTTTCCGGCCTTCGCCATGTCTGGATCAACAAACCCTACACAGGTGAGTCCATTCATAGCCACTGTCACAGCCCGATCACAGGCTGGTATGCCGATCCTCGATGGACATCACAGGCACCAGGAACCATACGAGAAGAAGTCGGACTAAGTCATAGAGATGAGACCCTCTCTGGATGCAGTGGTCCTGAGGTGCGGAGGACAATATATTCGCGACCTACAGAGCCTCTTCAGATGGATATATTCCTTCATACTGGCCCAGCTGCCCTAGTTCCCTTTATAGGGGTTAATCAGACAAGAGGCAGACGGTAAGGCACGTGGCAGTTCAGCTAGTAATGGATTGTTTAGATATTGGTGGCAGGCGACCGAGTGGTACAGGACACCTGGCATCCAATGGTTCAGGAATATGGGAGATCTCATGAACAAACTAGAGACACTAAACCTAACGGAAGTACACCTTATCATCAAGAGTGGTGACTTCTTTTAAAAGATTCATAACGTTATGGACGCCCACATTAGAGAGCAAAGGGATACTGCACTCGGGTGGTGGAAAAGGGCATGCTTGGATGTTGCTATATCTTAGCTTACCACAAAGCAATGTTTGTGTTAGAAGTGGATATGAGAGCACGCTGGCTTGATTTTTATCTCTGTTACGTTCGATACGTCGCGCATTATACATGTAAAATCATTCACTTTCCAAAAAGGTGTACTTCAAACACAATCGGTCTAAACGCCCAGACAACAGTATCCTCATGAACTCATCGGAGTTCCGACATGCTACTTAGGTTTGCACATACCCTTCATAAATGACGGAGTATCTGCTAACAACATTCACCTGCGATCCACACCACAAGTTGCGGCCTACGGTCAGGCGTGAAGGTGCCCAAGTGGGACTTCTGTCCAACTTGGTCCTCCCCCTTCTTGACGTATTCATGGCATTGGATGCCTGTGGTGTTGGCAACTGATGCAGAAGGAATTGTTCTGGCTTCTATATTTTGCACCCTACCTTGCGAGATAGGAGCCTCGGTAACATCCGGAACAGTGGCCAATTGCATAGATGGTTTCCTGTGAGCTCGAAGACTCTGTTTGTTGGCGGATGGTTGCTGCGCGGGAGCGGCTGGCGTTGCGACATCCTCGACATCGAAAGAAATACGACGTTTGCGATCCTCTTGAAGGAGCCCATCGATGAGCAGCATAGACTCGACCACCTGGAGCAGTGTGTCATCGAACGGCCGGAGTGCTGGACTTACCTCCGATCGCATCGATTGTGAGAGGGAAGCTGTTAACATGTGTACAGCACTGTTGCGTTTAACATTCTGTAAAAATGGACTATACAACGATGCTTCCAGTTGGATATCCCACCTCAGGCGCGACAACCTTCTCGGCTTGCAGAGCAAGTGAGGGGTTGTTCAGCTTTCTCTCGTCCACCACAGCTCTAGTGCCAGATATAATGTTGAAGAGTGTGCCACCGAGTGCGTACCTAAACCGTCAGGAATGCCGGCAGAGATGATGCCCCAACTTACCAGTCGACACTCTTAGCTTCGTTGAAGGTGAGGGATGGGTTGCTCAGTAAGGTGCGAATCTCTTTAGTTTCCCTGACAACATCAATCCCCCCTCAAGCTCGATCCTTACACTTACGTGCTCTTGCCGTCCTCAGGTCCAGTGGCAATGACAATGGAGTCCTGCATGAGCTCACTAGCCGAGGGTGGAGTGCTCTGAGATATCACTCCGTGGAACTGCCAAATCCCAACCAGTGCTTACCGGTGTTGGGACCTTCCCATCCCAAGCGTTGTAATATTCAAAGATGGCAGCATCACTGCATTTGGCATCGGAACATAATACAGTCTTCGGGGACATGCCCAGATGGAGCTGAGGGGCAATGTCAATCTATATAGAGGAGGAGGAGGTAGAGGAGAAGCCTACCATATGGGCCTTGGCATGAAGGAACTTAAGTCCAGTAACCAGCTGAGGGGCAATCTTCTGGAACAGGGGGAACCTGGAAGAAAGATGCATCATCATTCACGCCTTAGTATGGGCTCGCTACCTAGTGACCATGCTGGTGAACTCCCCAAGGTATCCCTGTTGAGCAGAAGCTGAGCCTGATGGCTGCAAAATATCAACAAGGCGACCACCGGGCATGTACTGCATCAAAATGTTGCTGCCAAAACTGAACAGGAAATGCATTAAGGGATAAAGCGTCGAGGTAACAGCTACGTACAAGACGTTCTTGAGATCGTTGGCTTTGCGACCAGATGCCTTGGGAACGACCATACTGACGCCGAAGGTGACCGGTACTTGTGTTCCATTCTCGTACTTAATATCACCAACATCATGGCCGAACCTAAAGAGACTTGCTCTTCTTGCTGCTTGGCTGATGATGGAGCCTTACGCATAGAGGACGTGATAGTTGGGGCAGGAGACGGTGTCGCCTGGCTTACCGGTGCCTGAGGTCCGTGAATTTATTAATGTAACAGACTAAAAGGACTTACGAATAGCGCCACACTGGGCTTCGTTGGTTCTATCGAACCACATCTTTTCTCTGTTAAACTGACCGAGCGTATGGATTTTCCTTTCTTGGTCGGTATCGACTGGTAGGGAGACGGTCTTTAAGGCGTACTCATTACTGTTAGAGTCAGTAACCCGGAAGACGACACCATTACGGGCTTGGAAGAGTCTGAAGCAGCGTCGATGAGCTTGTAGTGATAGAGTAGGAAGCTTACCGTTCATGAAGGATGAAAGGCCCCTTGGGAATGACCAACGAGAGTGGCTTGTTGTGATGGACCCCGTTCTGAAAGATACGATGAAATAGTTCCCTTTGGATACCGCAAAGGCCCTATATAGAGAATATCTATCGTCGTTTGCATGTGGTCACAGAATAGACCAAAGAGGTTCCGACGGTACTTCCCCACAGTACTCACCTTAATGTCAGGTGAGGCAATAAAGGTATCACAGATAAGAGCAGCAGCAGCTGAGATCAGAGCGATCCGAGGAGACATTGTTAAATTTGGGGGTAATGGCTGCGAGAAGTTAACGGCACATCGGACAACGATCAGCGACCATCGGCTCTGGCGATCTTGCGCTGATCCATTTCTTGCAAGTTGCACGAAATAAGCATGTTGCTTAGCGCGCGCCCTACAGTTCGTTGCGTTTCAGACGAGACGTCATCAGTTCCTATTCAGCCGGTTGGTATGGCAGCTGTGTCGCTGTGGGGGGCTGACCCAACTTATAGAGGTCTAGCCGATACAGTGCTAGGTCAACCTATACCTATATGCAAGCACGGTGGAGGAGGGCTGGTCAGCATCATCACTGTTGGCGCTAAAGTAATATAGTATCTTTTAGATACTGCCATTGTTTGGGGACTCGGAGCATGATTGGCCTAATGGTTTAAGAGTTGTCCTCTATCTAGTAGGGCTGTTGTGGTGCTTTGTAGGCGTCGCTATAATAAGCGATGTTTTCATGGGTGCAATAGAAAAGATAACATCCAAAAAGAACCGAGGTAGCCCAGAGCCTCAAGTTACCTTCATTTGGTTCGTAGTCCGCATCATGGTCCATGGAGAGGCGAAACTGGTAACAGTGCGAGTCTGGAACGATACCGTGGCCAACCTCACTTTAATGGCCTTGGGCTCCAGCGCTCCCGAAATATTATTATCGGTGATTGAGCTGTTCAGCCAGAACATGTTCTCAGGGCATCTAGGCCCCAGTAGGCTGCCGACTCATTCCAACTTATAGGGTTTTTATTAGGCACCATTGTGGGCTCAGCTGCATTTAATCTCTTGGTGATATCTGCAGTCTGTATAATGGCGGTGCCGGACGGTCAAGTCCGGGCCATCAATGACGTTGGCGTCTTTGTGGTCACAGCCAGCTGCAGTATCTTTGCTTATGTATGGCTCCTTCTAGTCCTACAGGTGGTGTAATATAATGGATACTTTATTACAGTAATGTAGGTCTCAACTCCTGATGTGGTGGATATCTGGGAGGCTGTCATTACACTTGCCCTGTTTCCGGCTCTTGTAGCGATAGCCTATGCAGCTGATAGAGGCAAGTGCTGGCCGAGTGGGCTTTGTTGGAAGCTTTCCTGTGGTAGGTGTTTTCTCGGGAAAGTCGGTCAGTGGGGGCTCTAGCGCACATAGAGACCATGTGTTGGGGCTGGAGGAGCTGAGCGCTGAGGAAATAACGGAGCTTATGGATGAGGTGGAGCCCAACGGAGGGGTAAATTATCAAGAACGGATGCCTTAGACACGCCAGAGGCATGGCGCGGAGTTGACGGATGATGCGGTGATGAGAATAATACAGGCGGAAAGGCCACCACGGACGACACGGTAATGGGGCGGATAGCGCTGGAGGAGTTGGTCGGTCGCCAGGGCACAGCATCGGATTCACGCCACGCGCGTTCTAACTGGACGAGCCAAGTCTTTTCAAAGGAGTAGCGTTGCAGGGTCGAGCGCCGGTGGCGGGTTCAGTAGGCTATAAAGAAGGCTTGGGACTTGTAGAGGTTTGTCTTTAGTGTCGGCTATTTTGGGGCCTTCCTCATCTCCAGTGATGCCTTTTGAGGGTAGTTCCTGGGCTGATATGACGGAGTTATGGTAGTGTTAGGTAAATCTGGAAAGACTGTATCAGATGAAGCCCGCCATGTAAGGGTGGTTTCTGTTGTGGGTAGTAATACCGACGGTTTCAGGAGGAGTCTGCTGCTCATCAACCTTCCATCAACTTTTCTTGTCCGAGGTGGTGGATTGATTGTATGGCTGCAGTGGGGTGTAGTGCAGTGTATTAGGTTTGCTATTATGGAAGGAGCGGGTAAGGTGGTGCTGCCTTTGGTGTTATCCAGTCCAGTCGACCAGGAGGTAAGGGTGTTGTTATCTGTTAATGGTAGTAGCATTTAGATTACAATACATTACGAGACTGTACAGGGCACGGCTACAGCTGGTGATGATTATGTGCCTGTAGTCGATGGACAGGTTAGTAAAGGGTTACAGTGCTACGTTATGCTATAAATATTGTGTGCAGTAATATTAAACTAGACAGTGATATTAAACTAAATAGTGATGTTAAACTAGATAGTAGTATTAAACTAGATAGTAATATTAAACTAGATAGTAGTATTAAACTAGATAGTAATATCAAACTAGATAGTAATATTAAACTAGATAGTAATATTAAACTAGATAGTAGTATTAAACTAGATAGCAATATTAAACTAGATAGTAGTATTAAACTAGATAGTAGTATTAAACTAGATAGTAATATTAAACTAGATAGTAATATTAAACTAGATAGTGATATTAAACTAGATAGGGATGTTAAACTAGATAGTAGTATTAAACTAGATAGTAATATTAAACTAGATAGTGATATTAAACTAGATAGTAATATTAAACTAGATAGTGATATTAAACTAGATAGTAATATTAAACTAGATAGTAATATTAAACTAGATAGTAATATTAAACTAGATAGTGATATTAAACTAGATAGTGATATTAAACTAGATAGTGATATTAAACTAGATAGTGATGTTAAACTAGATAGTGATATTAAAGAGCATTGTTATACCAAGTCTTGATTATAGTATCCTCTGGTGGTGGTATGGGGGTGGAAGCAATAACATAGTTGTTGTTGTTGTTTTTGTGATAGGTTACCATTAAAGCTGGTGAGTTAGCTAGCAGGGATATAGCAATAGAAGTGTTAGATGATGATGAGGTTGAAGATGATGAGAACTTTTGGTGGGAAACGTTGTCAAGTCGGGTACAGAACGCCTCCTCCACCTCCTCCTCCTCGGCAGGGTACGGCTAACGAAGGTCACCAAAGGGGCCGTGCTCGGCAAGCTATCAGTTGCTGAAGTAACGATAATAGATGACGATGAAGCTGGGGAGTTGGTACTGGAAAAGGAGGAGCTACGTGTTATGGGCGATGTAAAGGGGGGGGTGGGGCTAGTAATAGAGGTTGGCTTTGCTTAGGAGGCAGAAGTGGTAGTTCTTCGAGCCAATGGTTGTAGTGGGAGGGTGACAGTACAGTACGTGACAGAGGCGGATAATGCAGTGGCACCTAATGATTACACTCACACTGAGGGGGAACTTGTAATGGAGAACAATCGAGCCGCTGGGGTTATAAAGATACCTATATGCTCTAAGTAGACAGTGATTGGTATTGAGATTGATTCTGGTGCTTGTTGCCAGGTCTCGGAGTAGCCCACACTTCCGTCTTATATTGTCCGACCCAACAGGGGGTAGTAATACTAGAAAAGGGGGAGAAGAGGATTCGGATTAGGTGCCAAATTTTGTAGCAAGACTGATGGTGGTGAGGACGCACTAATTTGTACCATATGGATCGAACCAAGGCCGGACCTCGGGAAGGCCCGAACAACCGTGCCCGCCTTGCTTAATTTGCATTGGGGTGAATCTCATCCATATGGAAGGTTTTATTGGTTCTCGTAGGTAAAGTAAGTCTTGGGGCCTCCAATTGGCAGGAGCAGTTTTCTGAGGCGATATGGGTGAATGGCAGTAAAGAGGAGCAGGCTGAGGTAGCGGACGGATGGTAGTCGAGCTGAGGACAGGGAGGCTGCCGGTATTAGGCTAGTGTGTCGGAGTGGATGATGCATATTATAACAGTGCCGTGGAAGGTGGTATTTGCGTTATGTCCACCGCTGGAGTATATGGATGGTTGGCTAACCTTCTGGGTCAGCCTCATCATGATTGGTAGTAAAAGTTAACCTGCTCTCACCAGAGGAAATTAGGTGGCGTTACGGCAATTATCGGCGATGTTGCGGCACTTCTTGGTTGCACTATGGAGATCCCGGACTCGGTGACTGCCATCACCTTAGTGGCTTTAGGTAGAAGTGGCTTAAGCTGGGCAATACTCTACAGCACCGATCGACAGGCACTTCCCTTCCGGATACATTTGCATCTCGGCTAGCTGCCATCCAGGATCCCTATGCTGATGCGTCTGTGGGGAATGTCACTGGAAGGTGGGCTCCCTGCTGTCTGGTGTGAATGACTGTGCTAAATTTTGCTTAGTAATTCTGTCAACGTCTTCCTTGGCCTTGGCCTGCCCTGGGTGATAGGATCGATATACTGGAAAATGCAGGGGGCTACTCAGGAGTGGATAGGGAGAGTCGGTGAGTGCTGGTCGAAGGAGGAGCGGTTCGGGAATCATATCGGCAGTAAGTGCAGGTCTGAATATCTATGCTGAGTACCCTGATGGTGGGCTTGTGGTAGAAGCCGGTGATCTGACCTTCTCCGTATTGGTGTTTACAATATGCGCATTCTTCTGCCTGGCAATGTTGGTGGTAAGACGAGCTAAGTATGGTGGGGAGTTGGGTGGCCCGAAGCAAGGCAAGAGGATCAGTGCCGCCATCCTGGTTGCGTTATGGGTGGTCTATATATCGGTTAGTTCAGCCAAGAGCTTGGCCAGTAAAAACGATTGACACGACTAGTGCCGCCTTTTCGATTGCTGATCCACGCGCATGCCCCATTCGTGTGTGTACTATGAACCACTTGATGTATGAAGGCTATTGAGTTTTGTTATCAAAGTCACGATCAATTGCAAGGCTTGTGTCTGTCATTTACCCGTTGACTTTAGGGGCATCTCGCCCCTGTGTCGGGATATGCCAGCAAAACCGCATGTGATTGAGCGTTCGCGTGCAGATGTACGCATGCACAAGTTGATGGTTGATCAACAAGTGTAATACCGAGTAGAATTATTATTATGGTCGAAGAGTCGATGGACACTGTTGTAGCTAGAACCAATCGTCAAGTCATCATCATCATTGATATGGTCGTGTTTGTTCTATGAAGGGGCATGCCATAATAATGCGGGGCGAGCGAAAATGTCGTTGATTGTTTGAGTGGGCAACCGGGTGGGCAACCGTTGTAACCTTTCTAAGAGAGGGGCCAATGGCTTCCTGCGGGTCACCCTCGTCCGCAAACTGCACTGCGGTATCCTCGCTCCGCTTGAATTCGCTCGAACACATTTGACCTCCGTTCAATAGAGTTAGGTTAACTCCCACTCCTGAAGAATCTCGGGAGCGCATCTGTTGAGCGCAGTATGGAGAACGTCCCTTAAGCGCTGTTTTAAAGTGCTCCTGGGCTCGAGCTTGGCCCTGTCGATTGAGTAGCTTATTTTGGGATTGGTGGAAAGCAACAACGATACCCCCGTATTGGGTGACGGATCCACGTACCTAAGTTGACCTGCATTGGGTGTAATCAGACAACTCGCATGAAGTGTAAGAGACTATATAATAGAGAAGTTCCTTCCCTTATACGGTTTGTCCCAAAGAGTGGTGACGACACGGTAAAGTAAGATTCAGGGCGGGGTATGCAGCAGCAGCGGCATTCTACTGTAGAAATGGTCCGATGGTGAATGACCGATCTCTCATACTTCATATGTCTTTTTAATCTTTTGTTTTGCGTATAAGTATTGGTGTAATCCTAGAAGCTTCAAAGGATGAGTCCGTGCTAGTATGAGGATGTGATAGGGCAGCGGCCGATGGGTTAGGGTAGTGTTGGTGGCCGCGGCGGTCATTGTTGTTGTTTGTAATGTCCGAGGAAATCATTTCCACCGATGCTGGATACCAGATAGTCTCAGTATCTGGCACTGAGGCTGGTGGAATGATAATGCTATCGGGTAAGAGGAAGAAACGTGAGACACGATGGGGACCTAGGAAGCATATTAAACTGGGAAAACGGTAGTAGTGGTCGGCTGGGCGGTGGTGATTTATGGTTCAGTCTGTCAACGGTCGAGGATAAGCCTTACAAGCCAATGCCGATACTGGACCTACCCAGTGGTCTTGGATGGAAGCAGGTGGATCAGATAATGAGGGAGATGAGGCTTGAAGACTGTAGAATAGCAAATGGGATGTGCTGTATAGGATTACTTTGTTTAGTGGATCTCAAATTGCGAACTGACCCTATGAAATTAGAACTGGGTGATCCGGATATTAGACCGCCTTCCCCTCCACCAACGTGAGGATATTGCAGCAGGCTGCTGTTGGGTGTGTATTGGCCTGATGGCAGGTATGATCAAACAGGCACCAGAACCAACGATCGTGCCACTAGAGTGAGGAAGGCAATGGAGGGAGAGCATAATAGGCTAGTGCGGTAGGGAGGGTACTATCGACGCAACTGGGAGGATGAGGAGTTAATTAGGTATATGATGGCCACCGTGAAGGACTATATGCCTCCAGAGACCTGGAATAAGGCCAGGTAATGGGGCAGTGGGAAAGGGGGACAGTTTGTGTGCATAGGTTGGTACGTAAGATAATTATACCGCAGAAGAAGTATCCAGACGTTCCCTTTATGGCAATTATTGTTGGCGCTCGAGGCACCAATCATAAGCGGCTCCAGGTGAGGTAATGAGTGTGGCTAAGGGAGTTAGGGTATATGTCAGACCGAGTCGGGGTGCCGTATAGAGATACGAGGCAAGGGTATCAATGCTATGAATCAGACGATAGAGGAACAGAATATGCCTCAGCATGTTCATATAGAAGGTGACCTGAGCCAGCGGGAGGGGGTGAATAGGTTGTAATATCGACAACCTGCATATGCGTTATTATTGTTGCAATACGTGCAGCCTGGCGCCCTAGTCGGTACAGTAGAACTATTGCATGCTTATTATTATTGCTTATATAATTATTATATCATCTCCTCCATTACAGTATTATATCGTCTTACTTGTACTATAAATGGATAATAAACATTCACAAATTGGTCGGGATGGTCGCATTTTCATGGTAGTGTTGTTATGGTATATATTAACTAGTATTAATGCGGCTTTCATACCTATTAGTTCTAATCCATACTTTATTACTGTCAGGTGACACTGAAGCTAATCTTGCGAAGGCCACAGCACTGCTAGAGCCCCTGTTGGATCCTACACATCCTGACTTTGCTAGAGCGAGGGCTCTCGGTAATAGCGACAGTACCGTATTGGTTTGGAGGTGTGCTGCTGCTAGGCTTGGAGCAGCTTGCTGTGGTCAATGGATACACCACTCAGCTGCAGCACATTCGATGTGGCCTGTGCCAGGCTATGGGTCATCATGCCAGTCAATGCCCAGAGTCAGCGGGGGATGCAAGATATTTTTGAGGTCAGATTGCGGTCAGGTTTAATAATGTGGAGCTGTCGTATAAGATGGCCGATGTCAAGTGTGATATTTGCGGAGATAAAGGTCATGCTACTATCGATTGTAAGGAATACCCCCTTACTACGGCGTTGGCCTTATCAATGGTTAAGGTCCTAAAAAGGGCACAGCTCAAGATAAGACCAAGGAGTGGCGTGCTGAAGCAGAGGAGAGGGCGAAGGTAAGGGGAATGCAGGCCGCCGCCGCCGGGGGCATGGCTTCAAGGGTGATGCTGATACGTTGTACGGCTTTCAGGTTAATCAAGAATACGCAGATCTTATTAACAATTTGGCAGAGGAGAATGACCCTCTAAAGGCTGGTCAAGTAGTAGGGAGGGGCAGGTGGTCTTTAATGCCTCAAGTGGCTCTAAGTGAAGGCGGCTTGAACAATTAGGATATTCCAAGGGCGGGGGTGATAAGAACTAGTTCGAGGTTAAAGGCGGCAGGGTCGCCCTTGTGGGATGGTCACCGGGTTTCGGGTACACTGCACAGCGCTCGACAGACAAATAACAAGCAATAGGGGGCTGTTGGAATTAGCTGGTATTCTCGGTACCAAAGGGGATGAAGTAGGCAGTCGGCACAGTACGGCCGGCGCCGGCGCACACTGTAGGCCGCACAGGTGGCACAACGACAACAACACTGTCCCCGAGACTGCGGCACCTTACTGTGGAATTTGTAGTAGGGATGAATAGTCTTGGTAGTTATTGCCAACGCAACTGTAATGACGTAGATGTTAAGATCACTTGGGATGTTTTATCGGCGATCGGTTTACAGCGCTGAAACTGTCGGATGCGCTGCGAACGACGCTAGCTTGTTGTTGTTTTCCTTAGGGACCTGGCGCAAGTAATGGTGGTGCTGATGATGAGGAGATTAAGATCCCTTATAGGAGTGTCGGTACGGTGGTGATATCTGTTTTATATAATGTAATGTGGTCGATTAGGTGCATTTATTGGGCCTCAAGGGAGTAACATACGACTGCTTGAGGGGGAGACGGGATGTCAGATACGTGTTGGTAGTGATAGGGATGAATCGCAAACTGAATTCTTGGGCCGTTGTTGCTCGTAAGGGCTGGCTAGGCGACCTTTCCTGTCGGTGTGTTAGAACAGTAGTAAGTCAGCGTTTGCTATTAATACCTTTGGTCATGATAGCTGTACACTGTGGTGGCTTTGGAAACTGATAGGAAGGTTGCTAGATCGCATAGAGTTGCTTAGGCGGTATGTCTCTTGATGATTAGCCTCGGTTATTGTGGTTATAATTGTTATTCTTGTAGATCAAACTGATAAGGATGCTCCCCTGTGTCCAGTAATGATCCAGGGCTCTGCACCAGGTATTGCAGATGCCAAGGCGAAGATAAGGGAATGGCTGAAGAAGTAAGATTGTCGAGCTCCTTCCAGGCCCCCTAACAATCTTCTCTTCTCAGCCATGACGCTGCATCTGGTGCCAATGCACAGATCCCGATGGTACTACTCGTCGGTGGGCTATGAGGTTTGGATGGTATCTGCGTTTAGGTCTTGGGAGTAGCTGGAGATGAGGAACCTATTCGTCTGCCTGCCGCTCTAGTTGGTACTGGCAGGCCTGGAAGGTCTGTTGCTTTTTATCGGGTATTCTTCAGGAGTCTTCATCGGACATAACGGTTCCAATTTGAAGGCCTTGGAGAGGGAGTTTGGCGTTGGACTGATGATAGGTGAGAGCTGATCTGACAATGCAATTCACCACCGTGTCGTAGTAGTGATAAAAGATCTCCGTATTTTTTTATTTTTCAAGATCTCGGTGTGACGAATGGGCTTCTGGTAAGAGCCGGTGACTTTGTGATTGTTGTTATTCTTCAGTTATGCCTGTGCGTGCGGTAGTACTTGATATTAGGAAGTATTATTGTATCTTTGGAAATCTTACTAGTGCGCTTCCAAGCCTCTATTTTGCTTTCTCAGATGGCAAGAAGGAGAGCGGTATTCTGGATCATCCTATTCTATTTAACGGTTCAGATGAAGCCATTCTCGAAGCAAAGCCCAAGCTTCGGGAGTGGATCACACAGTACGTCTGGAGAGCTCTTCGGTGTGGTGTAGTTCAGCCCTCATCAGGCAAATGGCAGCAACTCCCCAGATGGATCCGCATCTCGCACAGTTCCCAGGCTTTCCAGGTAGGTCAGGGGTCCAAGAAAAACCGAGCGCGTTTACGTCTGCTTCTGTGCTTTTCAGGCTTTCCAGGAGGCTATCCACCAGCCCCGGGGGCCATACCGTACATGCCTACTCCTATCATGTCTGGCATGCTGCCCGCCGCAACTATGCCAGGCCAAATGGCGGGGATGCCGCCGATGCCTCAGGGATATCCTATGCCAACGTCCATGCAGAATATCGGACAGGTGAGTCGGGGATCGCTTCTGCGGTAGCCGGTGGACCTTGGCAGCGGACCGCTGTGTGGCGAATGCTATATGTGCGTTTATATTTGGTATTCAGTACCAAACGGCTCCCCCGATGGACCAGGCATCATGGCAACTAATGTACCAGCAGCGACTACAGGAACAGATGAAGTACAAATAGTGGAAGACTTTGAGCTGGCCATACACTTGGATGATAGCTATGATGATGTCGGTATCATCGGTTATCCTCTCGCCACTATTACCGTACATTTCAGTATTATATTCAACCGAGTAGCGTTATAGTTTGAATTCTAGTATGTCTTTGGGCATTTGAAGATATAAAGCTTTCTAGATGGGTGATGAAGAAATGTTCATTAGGCGTTCTGGCGGATCATCCTGTGTTGCCGCCCCTTCAACAATTCACGGCTCTCGCTTGATGGACGTTGTCCCATTGCGGCGGTGAAGCTGTGACGTATACATTTATCCGTTCGATTGAAGAGCGTCATTTGATGAAGCCGCACGGTTTGTTATAAAGGCGCTTTTCTATTGAACCTCGGCCCTTACTACTGCCGCTGCTGTAGGACTACATTTCACGCCTTACATTACTACTTCAAGCTCCTCCAGCATCATACTGTCACATCGCTAGCCTGGCTGTTTTGTGCTCTACAAAGTGGCTGTCCTCGAGCAGGCTGAGCGAACCGATTATGCGTCACTTAGTTGCATATCCTCTTTCTATTAATTCCATGCTTCGTGAGAGCTTCTTGGTTCTTCGTGATGTGTGGTCAGCACCTTGGTCCATATTGCTAACCTCGGGCCCAGTGTTGACCCTCGGAGTCACCCTCGCCACTGTGGTGCTATTGTGTGTATTTCACAAGCTAACGATCAACGAGCGAATGCCATACAAAAAGGTACCATCCAATTTGTGCAAGCAGCTCGCATTTGTCCTTCAACAGGGTGAGCCTTCGCATGAGAAGCACGAAGATTCCCCCTCGAGGCGATATTCAGCGGTGGACTACTGGCGTGGCATGTGCATCAGCTTCGTGGTTATCTATCACATGGTTGGCAACTTCCGTCTCAACGGTTTGATGCCGAGTGGGTTCCGAGGTCAGAACTTCTCGGACCCGTGTCCGAAATGGAACTACGTCACGTTCATTGCTTATTATTTATTTTTTCAAACAACATGTCATTGGGGAAGATTCGTCTCTCCGTATCTCCACTATATTCTGTAGGGCAGCAGCAGGCCTCGGCAGCTTGAGCCTGTGAGCGTAGTTCCAGGTTCACACCCTTCACCGTGTACTGTATCTGCTACTGGTGGCGTGAAAGCCAAGCAGCAGGGGTCGCTATGATACATCTCTGCGTTGGTCTGTCTCAAGCATTGGCTAATAAGAACCGAGTCATCAAATGGAAGGCTGTTATACATCGTACCATGAAGTTAGCACTACTGGCGGCCAGTTTAAGTGCATACACGTAAGCATGCACCATCTGCACTGCGTTTGTGTCGTACTTGTGGTTTGCTAAGGTATTACCGCTTTCCCGAGTCCCCTATTGTATTCGGAGCCCTCCACTGCATCTGTCTCAACAGCCTGCTGTCTCTGCCCTTTGTGAAGGTAATTGCTGCTTCGAGCTTCGCCTGATAAGTCTAAGTTATCTGAAACTTCTCAAACTGCTGTAGTGCTGCAATAGTCTGAAGTTTTCCGCTCTTTGTAGCACCCTAACCTGGCTCTGCCTGGCTTTCTCTTCTGCCAGCTGTACACCATGTTTATCGGCGTCTTTCCCTTAGAAGTTGATCTAGACCGTCCATCAATAGATGTGATGCCATGGTAAGCCCATAACAGTAGCGTTGTTACTGCTGATGCCTCCTGTGGTCATCAGGTTCAACAATCTTGCATTCTGTTTGCTTGGGGTATGGTTACATGATAAGGGCCTTCATAAGACTCCAAGTCTGAGACTCTTTCCTTTCCGCCAGTATGTACCGTTCGAAGATTCCGCGTTCTGCACACTGGGTCGTTGGGTAGGCCGTGTGGCCCATCATGTCATCACTTCGCCTTTGTTAGTCCTTGACGGTGTACCTATGTCACGAACTAGTGTTTGTGCCGCTCACGTTGGTGGTGAAGCAGCTGAGAGCTAACCATGGCATCTGAAGACGTGTAGCTGCCTATTCTCTTTCCTCTGAAGTTGACTACTTTTTAATTCCGATCATTGTTTCCCTTTTCCTCTTCGGTTCCACCTTAGTAGTTTGTTCCCGCTATCACCGTAAACGACAGCTGTTGGTTGTTTTTCAAATGGCTGCAAATGAGAGTGGTATTTCCGACTCCGTATCCCTTGTGATCTGCGGCTGCACTATGACAGCCAGCCTCTGTCTAGTGCATTGGTTGTCTAGAAAAGAGAGAGCAGCATACAAACACGCGTGGATCGATTACCAGCAAGTAGGACCCTCGTGAAAACAACGAGTTCCTACGTTAGTGTCAGGCGATATCGTCGCAGGATACAGAGTTGGGCGACTTCGCTGAAGTCGGGAAGAAAGAGGAACGAAGGCCAAAGCCTCGAGCGCCGTTTTTAGACTTCCTCAGGGGCCTCAGTCTCTCCTTTATCGTGACTTTCCATTTAATGTGGAACTTCCGAGAGTTTCACATGTTGCCACATTCCCCGCCTATCGACAAAGCCAGAGGTCTTCCCATATTAAACTATGTGTATTTCACTGTATACTTCGCAGTGGCGTTTTTGTTATGTTATGCTGGTTTCTTGTATTCCCCTTACCTCTGCTACGCCATGTAAGCTTTGCCATCATTAGCCCCAATAAGACTGTCATTCCCTGACTATCAGATATGCTCCAGTTGTTACTTACTGTCTTTACACTATGTGGTGGGAGGCACAGATCTCCGGTGTCTGCCTCATTATGATGTGCCTTGGCATGTCCCAGGCGTTGGTCCACCGCAATGGAATTGTTTGGCGAGAAGTTGTCACCAGAGCTACTAAGCTAGGCTCCCTCGCAGCTGTTATAACGATCCTATCGTAAGTTTAAAAGGGGTCGCAATTACGAAGGTTACGAATTACGGCTCGCTTTTCGTTTGGTTGCTTCTCGGTATGAGTCGGCGAGCTGTAATCGGCCCCAATCGGTTTGGTATTTGGGCTCCTGTTACTACCCGTTTTCATACCTCATTAATGATGCTAGTCTTGCATTTATAGGCTTATATTCGTCCCTCAGCAGTGGATCTATTTTGGGGCGATACACTGCCTCTGCCTAAATAGCATTCTCACAGTCCCATTCACCCAGGTGAGTACACTGGTCTTTCCTTCACGACCGATTCGATCTGCTATCCTGACACTTTCAGATGCCTAAGGTAGCTCTTGTGGGTTTTATTGTCATCCAGTCGTATTCGATGGCCTTTGGTTCATGTCCATTAGAAGTCCCTCTTGACTGGCCAACCTTGGATGTCATGCCTTGGTAGATTACCCATTCCTCTCCCTCCCCGTGACTTATGTGTAGGTTCCACAATCTGGGTTATTGCCTACTAGGCGTTTGGCTCTACAGTAGGGGGGTCCCGAAGCTCGCCACGGTCAGCCTAATTCCAGGAACCCGTGTGTATTTCGAGGACACTGTCATGACAACGTTTGGTCGGCATGTAGGTTTGTTCAGTGTTCGCAGTTGGTACATCATCGCCCTGTTTTGCCCTCTCTTACCCCACCGTTCGCTCTTCCCTCATACGATTAGCAGCAGCAGCTGCTGCTGCTCGAGTGTTTTCCCTCTTTCAGTCCCTTGTCATATACTTGGTGCATCAAGCGATCTTCTTCCCCGCCGTATATCTGCTATCGTTGCTTAATGCTTAAAAACTACGCCGAATTAGCTGTCTTATTTCCTACATTTACTGATGTGGTGTTCGTGAAGATGATTGGTAATTGATTGTAGGCGGCGATCCAATAGCCGACAATAGATTAATCAATTTGACTCTTTCTGTAGAGGAATGCTTCAGGAGGTTTACCATCTCACCAAGAGTTAGCTTGCGCATTGATGCGTTTAGAGTGTTATAGGTCCTTTCTCGCTCGCCGCCTCCCGTGACACATTTTTCGTGACGCATAGGTTGCTTACGTCTCGCGGTGGGTGACATATGAAGTATCCAAACATCGAAGACCGTTTTTAGTAAGTTTCGGTCGTATCGGCTCGGCCTAGAACTTTATGTCCGATGCGACACATCTGGGGTTTGTGGATCCGGCCGTCTTCGGAGCCCAGAACAGTTGGGAGAACTTCACCGTTCCCAATGCAAAGTCCGGAATTGCATTAACGATCCTGGGTGTATTGCTCACACTTAATCTCTGTGTAACCCATTACATCATGAAGAGCAAGAGATTCTTGAAGGGCTTCGACCCGGTATCGAGCATTGAGATGGGAGAAGCCGGTGATACAAAGAACAAAAATAGAGGCGAGAATGGTGGTGATACATTCGATGAGGTGCCGATAAGTGCAGCAAGAAGACCACGATACCCGGCAATAGACTTCTTCAGGGGGCAGCTTATATTATTCGTTGTTACATTTCACATCTTGTGGGGTTTTGAGGAATTTAAAGTTCTTCCGACGCCTCCGTCGAGGTACGGTTTCAATCAACCGGTTAGCACCTACTTGTGCTTTGCTGCATTCTATGTTGTATCCTTTTGTTGGTTCTATTTGGCAAACATCATGAACCAATATCTCTGCTATATTGTGTAAGGATATCCGTTCCGGTCTTGCCGTATGAGTATCTCGCCTCATTCCCTTCAGTTACCCGTTAGTAACTTTAACATGCATCTATATGATGTATTGGGAGTCGGAAGTATCGGGGGTATGTCTACTGATGGTGTGTGTTGGAGTATCTTTGGGGATAGTTCATGAAGATAGGATTAAATGGAGAAACTTTTTCATAAGAGCAATTAAGCTAGGAATTGCAGCTGGGGTTATCAGCGCAGTCACGTGAGCTTCTTATTAACTCAACCTCGCACCACTCCTTTTGCTTCCTTCATATAGTTACATCTTCATGCCATCATCCCCGGTCTATTTTGGGGCTATCCACTGCATATGGCTCAACAGCAACCTTTCTATGATCTTTATACGGGTAATCTCTCCATTTCCGGTGCTTGTTCACATTCAATATATTTCCTTCAGACACCTCGACTGGCACTTATAGGCTATTTCTTCATACAGTTCTACACTATGGAGATCGGAGTGTTTCCGTTGGAGGTGCCTATGAACCGTCCTACTGTTGATGTCATCCCATGGTGAGCAGCAGCATCCTCATGTAACGTAGAGGTGAGCGTGGTACTTATATCTATTTAGGTTTCATAACTTGGGTTATTGTCTTCTCGGCATATGGCTTCACAGTATTGGTTTTCATAAGGTGGAAGTGGTCGAACTAATACCTGGCAAGCGAATGGATTTGGAAGACATCGCGTTGACATTTTTTGGACGGCATGTAAGAAGAACTGACTACTGCTTGTTGTCGGCTAAGACGTTGGCTTCTTCTGTCCTCAGTCTCTCACCGTCTACCTATCTCATATCCTGCCTTTGCTTACTATACTTGGATTATTTGTTTATTCTCAAAGGAGTCGGCTTAGCTAAATACTTCTTACAGTATTACTGTTTAGTTAGGAGCGGATGATCTCCGGGCTCTAGGGGTTACATTAGCTCTTGGACATGTGATGTTCACGAATTGACGAATAGCTTAGTTAGCGTCGTTAATTTCGGCACGCAGGCGCGCACAGCGGGTCGCATGCACCGGTGTGTTACATTCCGATTGCATTGTGTGTGCAATTGTCGGAGGATACGGTGGTTCGAAGGCACGAGACTCGATTGGCGATATAGTAGTGTGGCAGTTTGGCTACCACTCCGCTTTTAACTCTCCCTCCTCTCTCGGGTTCGAAGTCTGTAGGTTATGTTGCCTAGTTCACCATGCATGCAATTTACACCGATGCCTTCAAGCCATACCTTACGCCAAGGCGGCTAGTTTACGTTAGTCTAACCCTTAGCACCGCGTTCGGGATTCGGACGCCTAATGGAATTCACATCAGTTTATTCCACCAGTAATAGAGCTGTTGATGCCGGACACTGTCTGGCGAATATGACCCTTCACATGGACACCCTTCCCTCTTTTGCAGTTTTAGCAGGCTCCTCCTCGAGCCACATATGTCCTCCAATGACGCAGCCACATCTTCGCATTCGGTATTACTCTTAACCTCGAGGCAACAGCTGGTTGTGTTTTGCTGCTGCATATTTTTCACGACAAGCCTAGCAGTGACGCATCGAGTAACTCGAAGCGATCGAATTTGGCGATTGAAAGCATCTACAAGTTACGAAGCCATAGATGTTGAGGATCTCGAGTCGGCCCCTTCGGCTGCTACGAACCTTAAAGAAGAAGGCAAGGCTCGGTACCCAATGGTCGACTTCCTCCGTGGCCTGTGTATATCGTTCATTGTGGCATTTCATATTATCTACCTCTGCCGAGAACGCCAGTTGCTACCACTAGAAACATGGGTTGATAGAGCACCAGGACTGCCGATAGTCGACTACGTCTTCTTCATTATCTACTTCATTATTGTTTTCTCCGCTTGCTGTGGAGCGTTTATGGTATGGGAGTACTTGCCATATTTTGTGTAATGAACTAGCGAGCGTAAGTAGTAGTTCAATCATCACTTTCAGATATGGCCCTGCTGTGACTATATGTATTTATCGTTACTGGTGGGTGTCCCAGATATCTGGTGTTTGCCTCATAATGCTATGCATTGGTATGTCACAAGCCATCTCCCATCAGAATGGTATCATTTGGCGAAGTGTCTTACGACGAGCTTTCAAGCTGGGGTCTGTTGCCTGTACACTAACAGTCTTGACGTAAGTCGATCTCGGTCTCTGTCTCGCAAGCTCCCCATTTCATAGATACATTCTCTCGCCCGATGAATTCATCTATTTCGGAGCAATACACTGTATCCTTGTCAACAGCCTATTATCTATTGCCTTTTTACGGGTAAGTCCGGTTACCTGCTTCACCGCGGCTTATCAAGCATCGAATAAATACTGTGGCCTGTGAGTGTTCTAGTGATTGACGTAAAGTGGGAAATAGCCCTAGAGAAATCAGTGCTGTTGCAGTGCTTGATCAGTTCAGTGTTGTTGCTCACACTTGACGTTTTCCCAGGTTCCATGGGTTGCCCTACTTGGCTTTGTTCTCATTCAAGGATACACTATGAAGTACGGGTCGGCGCCGTGGGAGGTGCCGCAGAATATTCCCACTCTGGACGTGATTCCATGGTGAGAAAAGGGTTATCTAGCTCTCCGAGTGGCAAGTTAATTATGTTTCAGGTTCCACAATTTTGGCTACTGTCTGCTGGGAATATGGTTGCACAGTATAGGCGTCCATAAAATGGAGGCGATTAGCCTACCGCGGAGGCGCATTCTCTTCGAAGAAACTGTGATGACCACATTCGGCAGGCATGTAAGTAGCAACTACCTTATCACATTTCGTTACCCTTCCACACTCCTCCTCTTCAGTGTTTACTTATATATCTCGGGCACATGCTGATTATTCTCCCGAGTGTGATAATCGCTTCAAGTTGAGTTACCCGCCCCCGGAGAGGATGCTCACTAAGGTGCAACTCCAAAGCCTTCCGGCTGTACTTATTCTCTTTTATTCCCTTACAAGTGCTATTGTGTTTTGTATGATGCAGATGGATGGAGACAGGAGGAAGTTCGTAGACTTTATTGTCTCAACTGTCGCTCGTGAAATACTCGACCTGCCAGCCGCCCTCGGCAACCGCCTGGGTGACGACAATGTTCGTAACGGCTGTTGTGTGGGCAGCAGTTTTGGTGACCTTCCACCGTTGTGCTCAATTCACAAGAAGCTTCCGGCGAGCTAAAACGCAGGTCAGTTACAGCGAGTTAACCATGCAGCTGCTAGAGTGCTGCTCCCGTTCCCTCTGCACTTTCTTAGTCGGTTTTGGGTCTTTTCAGCTCCCTACTTCAAGCAATGAAGACGTAGAAGATCCTCGAGACGACAACTTCACGATGGTTCGTTTCGTCTGTGGAATGGTCGTATGCTGCGCACCTCTCTACAGCATACTATGGGGCATGGCAGATGGTTGCATCTTGCCGATTCCCCAAAGGGGATCCGCTCCTGTTCTGTTGTACTTGTACTTTTCGTTATATCTGCTGGCTTCAGCCATTCTGATACTATTGGTGTCCCCGTATTCATTAACAGCGATGTATTGCCTGTAAGCAATGCGGGTCACTTCAATCGGCAGTCGTGTGGTACTTAGATTCTCCTTATCTTCCGTATGTGGTATATGCCTTTTCTGGTGGCCATCGTGGCAGTTTGGAATAGCTTTAATAATGTTGTGTGTTGGAGTTACACAAGCTGCCATTCACGGTCATTGTATGCGCTGGAAAATACTTTTCCGCCAGATCGCCGCTCTTGGAGGCACAGCCGCTGTGATAACCATACTGTCGTGAGTTTGGCCACTCGATAATAGCACTATAACTCCCCGTCTAGGTTAATATTATCTTTTCATCAAGTAGTGTACTTTGGGGTGATTCATTGTATACTTCTTATCTCCATATTGGTTCTACCATTCACAAAAGTGAGCTTTGCCCGGCTATGTTCAGCCGTTACATCTTTGCCAACTCAGTTCCCCGTCGGCGGTCTTGTTGTCTTTGGAGTTTGCCAAGTTCTCAACGTGGTTCTGAGGGGGCAGCCGCCCTGGGAAGTCCCTCTCGACCGTCCGACTCTTGATGTTGTGCCCTGGTTAGCCTCATTAGCTTTTGACTCGTTTTTATGTTGTTTGCAGGTTTTCCAACTTGGGTTTTGCTTCTCTCGGGGTTTGGCTTCACAACCAAGGATGGCACAAGGTTCGCCAGTTCCCCCGTCAGAATACTATATTTCCCGCTTGCAAGCGAACCCTTTTCACACTTATAGGCCGACATGTATTATCATTTTAGATTCACTGAGAATTACTACCAACTTCAGGCCCTTATTGTATACGTCGTCGTTGAGGCAGCTACACTTGGTCTTATAGTCCCGACGATATCTCTTTTTCGAGCGATGCGTATTCAGTAAACGCCTTTGAGCTTGCTGATCGTCGCATTCAAAACCCTCTGCAATGTTACTTATGGTAAAGAACCCCATGAGTAGCCTAAATTCCTTCCGCTGATTCGTCCCAGCTTGCGTTCGTGGGGCTGCTGACGTTATGAATTCGTCAACAATCATTAGAATCCAGGCATGCGCCAGCTTCCATTTCAGCAGCATATCTCTAGGGCATTTTCTATTATTTTGGGCAACTCGCCGGGTTGATACCCTATCGGGTATCTCATATCAGCAACCGAATCTTCGTGAGAGAGGCTGGGGCATGATGTAACCAATAGGCAGTTCGAAAGATCTTTCAAGCTCCCGAGTGATGGTTTGGCTTGAACTAGTCATGGCACTTCTGGTACTGGACCATCCCGTCTCTCGTGAGTCGTTGCTTGTTCTCTACCTCCTAGTTTTTTTGCGGTCCCGAATGTCGGAAGTGACACACTTGAAGTTCATCGATCCAACTACGGACCTCTACAACCTATGGAGTAATTTCACTATCCCAAGTGGAAAGTCTGTACTCGTACTAGGCATACTTGGCTTATTCATGGTGTGTAACTTCTGCATCGCGCACTACTTGACACAAAATAGACAGCAGCCCAGAGAGGATACGCGGAAGGGCTTCGATCCGTTATCATCTGTTGAGACAGGCGAAGGAAACGGTGACACTGGCGATGGTGATGTTGTTAATGACACTCTCGATGAGAATGAGACGCTGGCAACGAGGAAATCTCGATACCCGGCAATAGACTTCTTCAGGGGGAAACTCATATTGTACGTCGTTATATTTCACTTAATGTGGGCCCTAGAGGAGTTCCAGCTCCTCCCACTGCCCCCCATTGACACGACCTTCAACCTGCCAGTCTCCAACTACTTGTGTTTTGCTGCATTTTATATTGTGTCATGCTGCTGGCTTTATCTTGCATACATCACTAACCCGTATGCCTTATATCTAGTGTAAGAGTTTCGGGTTAATAGGTGTTTACAAAGTACCAGCAGGATTTATTTCTTTATTCCCGGCAGGTACATTTCAGTAACTTTAACATGCATCTATATGATGTATTGGGAGTCGGAAGTATCGGGGGTATGTCTACTGATGGTGTGTGTTGGAGTATCTTTGGGGATAGTTCATGAAGATAGGATTAAATGGAGAAACTTTTTCATAAGAGCAATTAAGCTAGGAATCGCAGCTGGGGTTATCAGCGCAGTCACGTGAGCTTCTTATTAACTCAACCTCGCACCACTCCTTTTGCTTCCTTCATATAGTTACATCTTCATGCCATCATCCCCGATCTATTTTGGGGCTATCCACTGCATATGGCTCAACAGCAACCTTTCTATGATCTTCATACGGGTAATCTCTCCATTTCCGGTGTTTGTTCACATTCAATATAATTCCTTCAGACACCACGACTGGCACTTATAGGCTATTTCTTCATACAGTTCTACACTATGGAGATCGGAGTGTTTCCTTTGGAGGTGCCTACGAACCGTCCTACTGTTGATGTCATCCCATGGTGAGCAGCATCCTCGTGTAACGTAGAGGTGAGCGTGGTACTTATATCTATTCAGGTTTCATAACTTGGGTTATTGTCTTCTCGGCATATGGCTTCACAGTATTGGTTTTCATAAGGTGGAAGTGGTTGAACTAATACCTGGCAAGCCCGTGCATCTAGGAGAGAATGCCTTTACATTATTCGGGCGTCATGTAAGGGGAATACACGTTACTTGTTGTTCAATAAATTTTCACTCCTCAGTCGCTAACAGTATACCTCTCACATATGTTACCCGTACTCGTTATACTTGGCGTATTTCAGCCTCTCCAGAGCAAAGGACTTTGATCCTCATTTCACCTCGAATACGAGTGTTGAGCTGAACTTCTTGAATTAATTGGTGGCATTTCAGTGAAAGGATTTCACCAGAGCGTTGGGATCCAAGAAGTAGAGCTTCAACCTCAGCCGTAGCGAGTTTTCCTCTCAACAAGGCTCCGGCTTGTGGCTCATAGTAACACCTACTCCGTTGAGGTATTGGTACAAGACTTTTTGAGCTACGAGCTCAGTCGCTGCCGACGGTAGCCTACCATCGGTAGGTTGAGCGTGTGTATCACTCAACCAGCGTTGAGACAGCTTATGTGTTAAGCTGTCAAAATTTTATCCTACTCCTTTGTAACCAATCCTCAGTTTATTAAATTCAGATCTAGCAATACTACTACCAGTATGTTCATCTCATGTATTACGAGTCGTGATTCACGAGCTCTCAGAACAATCTACTAGATGTTCTCAGCGGATCATTGATGATCGTTAGAAATAGCTGGTGAATAGCTCTCTCCAATGGCGATAGAATCATACGGGGATTATCACCATAGCACACGTGTGTTCTGGTGATACCGGCGCAAGCATATACAAAGCGATTCCCTCAAGCCCCTGCCGATTCCTAGGAGTTAGAGGTAGATATACTACGTAGATACGTAGTAATTATGCTTAACTACGAGCCTCGTAGATTCCTTAGCAATGCAGCAAACTAACTGGTCAAAAATTGATAGATGGAAGTTTGCCTGTTTTGGTGATGTTCCAACAGGTTTGCCACAGCACCAAATGAGAAGGCTGCTGAAATAAGGCCCTAAGTAACGCTTCGAAGTGAAAATCGATGACGGTCCACTCTGTAGCAGACTAACATAATCCGTGTTTCTATAAGCTGGGTTCCTGTTGGCCTTGAAGTTGGTATAGTACAGAGGCACGTGGGAGCGGTCCTGAGGACAGCGAGACCCTATGTCGAAAATAGCGCCAATGGGCCTTCTCGAAGTTACGATTCAAGGAATGTCCCGTCGCACAAAAATCCCTTCGCCTAGTGAGTCTCCAACTCACAAAGGCAACCATCTTCCGACGACTTTTAAAGCTTCCGACAAATATGCGACCTTATTCGGACCACCATCTGGCGAGCACCATCCGGCATGGGCGACGCAGAAGCAAGACGAACTTTCTTTGATGCATGAAAGATACGTCAAACAACAAAAGACAGCCAAAGCTTTATCAAGGGATGCAGCGTGGGCAGAAAAGCGGAGACGATTCCTAGAAAAAAGAGGCGTTGCTCGGGCAACCGCTTTGAAGGCGCCAGTGCCTCCAACACCTGGTGCGCGAGAATTGCCCACGCCAAACCGGGGAGTCTCCACAAGACAAGACCATGCTAAGCTAAACGATAAAACCGATGAATCAGCAAAGTACTTAGTGAGCAGTTATCCACAGCCATCTGGGCATGATGAAGATCATACTGACCAGCGTCCCGGTGAGCCTATAGAAGAAACTGAGCGGGCAGACTATTCGGGTACCGATGCGCAGCGGGCGACCGGCGAAGCTAGCATACTGGGTGTTGGGGATTACGAAGAGAGAAAGGAAAGGGTTAGACAGCAGGAAAAGGAGGACCTGCGTCGATACTTAAAAGAGCGAGAGAAAACTCCGAAGGTGCACATTTGATTCGGGCAGCAGGAATAGTTTCCACAGGTCACCGCCAGGGTGCCGTCGTCCCCAGGAGGATCAGTGCTGCCTGGGATCGGCAGCGCTCGGAATGGCGAAGTTGAGAGACGGAGGAAGGAGATTCAGGATGAAATGAGACAATTTCTTTCCCGAAAGCCTCTCGGTGAGCATCGCTACGCAAGGCTTAGGCGACGGAACTATAGTTGCGTTGTCGCGTCACGCGACTCGCGTGAAACTCTGGACCCTGTTCACGGCGGTCGCGCTTTAGTTGACACAATGCAGGTCCCCAAGAGAACTTACATAGTGAAATGAAGCAACATGGCGGCCTTGCCATGCCGTCTCCGCAATATAACAGTTCAAGAAGACCACCCTATGAGCAATACATTGACGGTGAATCTGAAGGTATAAGCCAGATCCTGCGAGGCTCCGTGATGTCAACGCAGACTCAGCCCATAAGCAGCCCGGCCCGGCTGCCGACGGATGTACTTTAAACGGGCTGGGTGATGACGGAAGGAGGAGACGAGAAGACATTAAACGACAGGAGAAAGAGAATCTTTTAAGCTTCCTCCGTCACGAATCGCCAACGCGCTGTTGGTCACTAAGCATGTCCTTGCCGACCAAATTTCCTCTCAGTGTCGCAGCGGGTATCTCGGGCACGCTCGCGGTCGCCATCTCCCGCCTTGAATGCCGTGGATCCGCGAGAGGAGGAGCTTCGACAGCGGAAGAAACAGCAACAACTCGAACAGAAGAAGTGGTTAGATGAACAGGTGAGTTGGCGGAATTCAGTCAGTATTAGCATCCCTCATGAAGGCGGAATTGATGGAACGCAAAACAGGCGAGAGTTAAAACGTGGAATAATGTCAGTTGCGTTGTTGAGCACCCGTAAGGGCAGAACGATGAAATGAGATAATATCGAAGTGTTCGAGCAGGAAGCTAACTGTCAAAGGCTTACTTTGGCCGAATAAAAATGTGTTACATTTATTCATATCCGAGTCGATGACAGAGGGACTTGTATCTTCTGAGGAGTTTACAGAGGTGCTTAAACTGTATCCGATACATTTGGGTCCAACAAGGAATAGCTCGCAACACGAATGACCCTGTCCGTTTCGAGGAAGCCTTCTGCCATAGCATGCGACAAAAAGTAGACGTGGTTTAAATACAAAGTCGGAGTCGTCCCGTTGCGAACTAGTTCCATATAAGTGCTATCATCAATCATTTGAAGGAGGAAGGGGACCTTAAATCTAGCCGTGGAAAAGGCGGTTGATGTAGGCCTACATTTCACGATCATAAGACCAACCGAAGTGCTACTCGTGAGAGGCGTTAGGGGCTCCTTCAAGGTTAGATATCCTGAGATCCCCTCGAAAGTCACAGCGACTGGACTCTCGCTTTTGATAAGCATATTTGCCTCCCCAACAAAGCATGTGGCCTTCTCGTGAAAATGGCACGGAGTCAGCTGGCTTTTCACTTCCATATTCTCAACCACAATAACGCTTTGAAGTGCTGCACTTTCGAACGCCTTGGCCCGACCGGTCGTATACCACTTCAACCCCAAAGCCAAAATTAGAAGCACCATAATATATGTGGTGAATGGGACAATGAGATCCCTGGTAAAACGGCTCCGAAATGGACTCGATGATACTCGTTCCGTTCTAACATACCAACGCAGAAAGTCCTCAGCTGGATAATCTTTGTCCACAAATGATGAGAGTCGCGTCATCCAGCCAATCTGTTGCAGGTTGGGTTTTACTATTGCGGATGTAACAGCCTCAGCATCCAAGGCGACGTCGATGGCGCGTCACGGTCGGGAAGTGAGACGTGACGTATATACAACTTTAGGGCTCTCTTAGTTTAGTAAAGCAAAATCTGAGACTTTAAGATCAAAACCAGACGTTAGGAGCGATTCTTGATTGAATAAAGATATGTCTCTTAGTATCCTGCTTGTGTAACGGCCTTTGCCGGTATCCCGCACGCATGCGCTCGTAACGAGACTTGCAAGGCGCGCTGTCTCCGCTTGTTGTGCGACGCGATTGTCCCAGTGACCTCACCCCGTCCTATCTCAACGGGCTCGTTCAGCCCGGCAGTAGCGACAAAGGCTGACGTTACTCCTCAGATAAGCTTGCGAAGTCGAGCAAAGGCTGTCGAAGCCGAGAGGAAAAGGCGAGAGGAGGAAGCAGAAGAAGCTCGGATACAGGCGGAGGTGTCACATCTGTTCGGGAGATGTAGACTTAGAATGCAAAATAGTCAGATCGAATTGGAGAAAAAGAAGGCCGCTGACGAGGAGGCTGAGCGAAATCGGCGAATGATGGATGCCGACAGATACAACATTGCAGAAGCAGAAAGCAGGGTCAGGAGTCGGTGAGGAGCCGCGGGAATCATGCAAGGCGACAGAAGGAACGCTTTTATGTTCAGTTCGACATCGAGATCGCCGTCGCCTAAGCTCCGTCCCGCTGCGATCAACAGCCGTCCAAGAGAGATCAGAAAAGATGCCATGACTCAGTCTCGGGATGCCCCGCAGTTCAGACCATTGTGGCAGCAAGGGCAGGCACATAGCGCCAGCGAGCCTTCAACGAAAGATATCCCTCAAATAGTTGAGAAATCTGTGCTGCCGTCAGGCTCGGTAGCTATAACTTCCGCCGAGACTAAAAACGATGTCTCTTTGTTATTCAATGCCATTTTGGAACAACAAAGGAGGCTTGGGGAGCAGAGTGCGATTATTGATGAACTCAAAAAGAGGGTTTCAGACAGGGTGAAACGTAATCTCGATTTGTGCTAGTGGAGCATTGCGTAGGAAAGACACTCTGAACGGGACGGTGATATTGCTGCTATACTTCGAGATCGAGAGGACGATATTACTGCGAGAACGAACAAGCTGAAGGATTTGATGCAAATGCTTCTGTCAAAGTTATCTGGCATTGAGCAGCCAGAAAACTCTGTGAGCCAGCGAGAAGAAGCGATACCGCAGCGACAGACCCGCGCGATAGAGTGATATATTCTGGTAAAAACTGCTTACTCTGGCTTTGAACAGGCTCAAAGAACTCAAGAACGTAGGACAGCGACATGACTTGAGCACAGAACCACAAGGAGTAGTATGCACTGTAAAACTCGTTGCATGCCATCAATCTTTTCAGCATCGAAATGCCGACGATGGTCCAGCAGCTCCACCAACACAAGATAACTCAGTGGTCCGTCGGTGTTGCGCATTAATAGCTAGATTCAATTAGCAGGTTCTGGATAGTCGCCCACCGACACAGGATAAGGTGGCGCCGGCAGGGCAAACTTCTGCTGCAAGCACCGATAGGAAGAGTCTATTCGAACGCAGCCTCGTCGGCACTCGCATGTGGCTGCCAGTTCCTCAACCACCTACGACAACTCTGGACACACTGCCTTCATATTCCGAAGCTCCACGCCCCTCTTTGTTGGTTAAGCCAGAAAGAGCATTGCAATCCCTGGAGAATATAAGCTCATCCACAGCCTTCCGACCTGGCACTAGTCAGAGCTCCACGTTACACACAGAGTCATCCAACATCAACGACACCGATGCTGGCGAAGAACCGATTGACAGAGTTGCTAGGATGATAAGAGAAATGAGAAGCATTGATGTGCGCTCGCCTGTATCGGTCTCGTCGTCTGATTCCTCACTTGACCTTGAAGATGCTGTTCTACCGGCGGGCTCCATCAACTCGATCCGCCACCTCATTTCCAGGGGCAGTGCCTCTGCTTCACCAGAAGACCGAATACCAGATACGATTAGCATCTCCGAAGCACAAAGTTCGTCCACGGTAAGGATCAGCGACGATCCAATGCTCCAGACAGTCGTGTTGAGCGAACAGTTCTATCGTTCTTTGGCTCCTGAACCGGAGTCCCCTCTGTGGACGGCAACTAAAGACCTTCAAGAAGACCTTCTAGAAGCAGTTGATAGAATATGTGCAGAGTGCGATGCTACCACATCGCGATTATCTGAAGTACTCGGGCAGCCAGAAGCTAAACTCGGTGCATCTTGCCACCCGAGACAACACGGCAGCGATGCATCGAATCGGAAGCCATTTGAGCGGCTTAATAAAATGCTGTCATCGGGGGATCTGCACATTGAATCTGATGTAGTCGAGGAGCTAAAGTTGATGACAATGATGGAGCATGAGCTTCGTTCGAGTGTTATCCATGGGTGATTCTGATCAAGCGAGTAATTGTGTTTGTTATTATTGCTTACGGATTGGGAATCCTGACTCGGCATACCTACAAACCCCTTTTATTCGAAAAGGAACTAACTACCCTCCCACCTCTAAGTTGCTAGTCGACAGATGTGGGGGCTTCGAGGTTTGCGACTCAGACTCCTCTATTTCCGATCTCCAATGCGCTGTCCTAGCCACAACCTTGCACTAGAGCTGTTAAACGCTGAGAGCATGATGCCATGAGCATGATGCTGGGCTCTTACTCACACATTTGCTGTCGACTTCCGAATTAACTTTAGTTTTACGCAACACTACTTTATTAAACGATTGGAAGTATACAGCTGGGCGGTAATCCCTCAAGGAACGTAGAGACTAGCATACCGTCGGATTACAGTGTACAGTTCAAATATACGACACCGAGAAGGCGTGAGCAGAAAGTGCGTCATCAGCTATGTCTGGCATCACGGGATATTCCGTAGACGGTTTGGGTGTTTCTGGCATCTCCCTAATGTGACTCGCGTTAGAGCCCACGAGACAAGTGATCCGTGCAGGCTTTGTGCCCGCCTTTACCATCAACCTCCCTTAGCTCCAGACGACCTTCAAGGCTCCGCTGCTGGGTCAAACGTCTCCTCGGTGACGGCTCCGCCATCAGGGAGCCGTAATTGACATAAAGCGGTAGATGATTGCGCGGTGCAGGTTCCATAGAATAGGAATCATATCCAAACACCCGGATGTCTAGCCGGGGGTCATATATTCGCACCTTCGACCCCAAAGGGATATCCACATTCATCCGTGAAACAAAGGTTAGGGTGTGGAAATCGTCGCTCCTAGAGGGGATCCTTCCACCGCCAATGGTCAGATGTGTAGTCCACGGAGTCGCAGTATTGGGACCAACCTGAATATCCCAAATCGCCAGCCCTCTCAGTATCTCAATATCGGTCCATAAACCGTTCCGTATTCTAACATTGGTAGTTCCTCGAATGCAAAAGGAGGAATTCTTCCTAACCATACCACACCGAAAGTGCCTATCCACAGTTATCCCTTCAAACGAGATAGCCACGACCGAGGGGAAGCGGTAAGCTGCAAGATATATAGTTGATGAATACCATATGATGGATATTAGTAGAGCCATTAGCATAGTAAACCACACAAAGGCGCGTGCCAAAGTCCTTCTTGTCCGCAAAAGTGTCAGAGACTCATACCGGTGGGAAATTGAGGAGGTTCTGTGTTCTGGTCGCCTCGACCACCGTAGAAATCCTCTGGGTGTATCATCACAGGAGTACTCGATAACTCGGAAACTCATGTTTGAAAAAAAGCTGTAGAGAAAAGGATACAAATTTTTATGGTGACTGGCTCCGCTGCCATATTTCATTCGATCCCCAATGCACGCGAGGTCATCTGCGACGCAGATTCTGCGTGACATAGGGGGGGTCACAGATGGTGCGCCATGGAGCATTTGCCCGATGAGCG
This sequence comes from Perkinsus chesapeaki, assembly GCA_013115145.1. Lineage (NCBI taxonomy): Eukaryota > Perkinsozoa > Perkinsida > Perkinsidae > Perkinsus > Perkinsus chesapeaki. The sequence continues at coordinate 34,615 of JAAPAO010000170.1, forward strand.
AGGGATCCCAGTAGCACTTGCGGGTGCGAGAGCTGGCGTTAGGTAGATGTTAGGGATAAGAATCCGGGAGAGACGAGACAAGGCTGTGGGCATCCCAGCTGGGTGACTGGGAACGACCGCAGGAAGACTACCCAGAGTCCCTGAGCATCGTATGGCATTGTAGCGCTCGAGAAGTGCCATACCGAGAGACGAGTTTCAACGAGATCCTCCGGGCGGTAGGAAGGGCCAAATCCCAAGGATGAGAGGTCGATGCCCTTGTACATGGAAGGCCGTTCTGCAGCAACGGAGCCTCTCCGTGCCCCGCATCGCCAATCTGATCACGCACGCGTGCACATGGAGTCCATGATGGAGCCATGCTTCGCCGGGTGCCCATGAAATCTTACAACGAGACACTAATGTGTATCGACATATAAAATACTTCACCATCGCAGAGACTTTGGGCGAGGAACGAGGACAACAGGCTGCTTAACAGGGCCGTGCATAGCGCTCGGTGAGTGCCATACCAAGAGACGAGTTTCACTGTGATCCCCATGAACACTCGTTCTTACTCGACCGGGCAACCCGAAGCGGGTCCGAACTTCGTACCCGCGACTCGCTCGGTCTCTGCGAGGCCGACAGAGTGAACGAGCCCTCAGCAACAGTTCCATCGTGGGCGAAGGTATCACGACTAACTATGGAATGTATCACAGTGCTATCAATGTCGCTAAAGAGTGTGCTAAAGAGTCCTATCACTCCATCGTTCTACAAGAGAGTAAATCACTTACTTTGGGGCCCAAAGTTTGGGCCCAAATAATCTAGTCCGAACCTCGAGGGTCTGTTTTCCTCAAGATTCTACAACTGATGTCTTGGCCGTTATCAAGTGTTCATTGGTTGAGAATGGTTGGGTTGCTTAGCGACGGATTCAGAGATGATGTTGAGACTTTGCCAAGCAAAATGTAGCAGAGAGCTTGCTATGTTTGATTCTGTTATTCTGAATCATTAAACCATCTACACGCATATCACATGCTATATCGCTGACAGCGATGTTCTTGCAGAGAACCTCCACGACATTTGGCGTGTCCATGATTCTGTCCACGTTGTCTCAATACGATAATAAGCATCGCGAGAGTATCATCATTTGCTCCTCCGTGAAAGACCACAGCCCTTGTTCGGTGATATTCGAGCAAGAACGACACACGACAAGGCAGTAGCGGTGGGTGTGCAGCGCCCCCTCAGACAGGGTCTGTCTCTCATGGGGGCTGCTTGCAGACAATACGATCGTATGAGTGCTTAGTTATTGCGCCCTTTTGTGTTGGTATTAAAAAATTTAGCCTTCAGTATCCTCCTCGAGTGACGAGAACTCGCGAGATTGGATCGGAAAGCTGCCAGTGCTATCCATCATTATGCGAACTTCGCACTTTGCAGGCTCCACTGGAGCTTTAGAAAGTGAAGCGCTTTGGTGCTCTTTACGGCAGAGTCTACGTGCTTTGGAGTATCCAGTTTGCAGTCCCAATTTGGCAATTGTCGAAACACCGGAATCGGGTGACCCGATTACGGTGTTTCGACAATTAGACGCGGAATGTAGGATGGCCATTGGGTATTGCAATCAAACAGATAACCACCGATTGAAGCCAGGGACTAGCATCGTACTTTCAAGGGGCCCTTGTGGGCAGAATGATGTCACCGAGAGCAACCCCATCCAACTGGGGGCACTTCACACTTCACGCAGAGAATAGTGCCTTTACGCTCTGCAACGCAAAGCTAGCTTTGAAGGACTTGAATAAAACTGTATAATGGTCACTAATGCTACTGTGGTTCATCATGCGTTGGACACTCTCTTAGATTTAAGCTTCGATTGTGGCCGGAATCGCTTCAGCTTTTTCTCGTCCATCATCTTTATAAGGACCCCTGTGATGCACTCCACTGCCGCGAAGATGGGTAACTAAGTCATGACTGTCCAATATCAGCGCTCGACAGTTGTATGGTTGATAACACTGAGTTTGGTCGCTGCCTACTTTCCCCAGTGTAGCCATCCCTTTCGGTCTAGCTGCAACTGCTGTCATAATACAAATAGGGAACAGCATTGAGAACACACCATTATCGATGAACCGTGGGAAGAGAGAACACAGAATTGTAGAAGGAATGCCTAACAACGATGCTTCGCGCTGGATACCTCAACACTATCCACTCACCGAAACCGATGAAGTACGCCCAGTGCCGTTCAACAAAACGTAGACGGACATGAGACTCCCATCCGAGATAAACCCAACGGTACTCGAAGCTATACGTTGATATCTGTGATATGGAGATAGGGCACAACAGAAGCCCACCACCGGGCCTACCAGCAGGCACATGCTAGTGAGATTGAGGAAGGTACCGATGTATGGTATAAAGCCTAATAGCCATGTCTGCACTGCGAACACAATGTTGAGCAGATTCCGCATAAGCGCATCCACTATTCTGGACGTTAAAGACGTTTTAACTTTTGGGTCAGAGGGAGAGAAAATCGCAAAAGACTCATTGGCGATGTCCTGAGAGCAGCGGCAGCAGCATCCGCGTCGATGACCGAATCTAGCGGCGCCTTACTTGGTGCCATGCGATGTTTAGAATGAAACTTAGTGAGTACACTGGTATAATCCAAGTGAACTGAAACATGGGAATATGAACAGGAGGACTTGCCGACTGCTACCAAATGAAGGAAGTCAAATGCATTTGTTAGCTTCTGTAGAGATTCCCCTTCAAGGCCGCTTATCAAGCTCAATGTGGTTGTTATCAAAGGTATCATAATCTATCCACACAACAATGCCACTGCGAGGGTAAGCTTTCCTACCACTCTGAAGATGACCACGGATCCAAGAAAAATGACGCCATTGAGAACCAGACATTGGAGCCACCGGACTCGGATCGTAGGCGACTTTAACACGAAGATCAAGCACAAGTCGAGGCGAACGGCATCCTTGATACCGAGGATCGCCAAGTCCCATACCTCACGGCCGGCCGCAAGCAGGCCATGTTCCATAATCACAATTTACTGGTAAACGGATGAAAGAATATCCCCGAAGATGGTGATGCTGTTGTTGCAGCAGCAGATATGTTGAGCCCTGGTATCGTGTAGTGGAGACATCCCACATCTATACGCATGTAAGCGATGCTCTAATAACACATCTACCAAGATATGCCTCACAATTTAATAACGAAGCTCGAGGATTAATTATTGAATAGAATATTGCTTGTAAATCATAATGGGAAGGAGCGCTTCTCGCATGTTATCACTGGACGCTTCCATGCCAAACCGTATATCGTTGGAGGAGATGAAGAGCAACCTCTCTATGAAAAACAGACGCAACCCTTTGACGGATGGAAACGATAACGTATGATGCCAAAGAGCAATGGCTTGGAGCAGAAATGACAGAGACGATGACATTTCAAGGTTGTGAGAGATTCGACTCAATAGGTACTAAATCTGTGACGGACTGTGGAGACATCCTCAACTCGCGCGTCGTAATCATGACCCAAGAGCTCGATGGGCACACGCTGCAATAGCAGACTCTCCTCGAGAGAGTTCCACTGATTGCCAAATAACCGGATTGAGTAGGCCAAGTAATAGGCTCTGTTCCAGACGGGATCGACACCATCGGCGTTGCGTGGCATCTCCTGCGCTTCATTGAATGCATCCAAGAACTCCTGAATGGCAATATTGACATCCTCGTTGAACGAAATCGCCTTTGGATTGGTAGACTTGCGCATTCTCAAGACCAGACGTTTCGAAGAGAGACCGAGAGATGTTGCCACCTTCTTCAATGCTGGCAAGAGTTTCCTTATAGGCCGCGCGTCGACCTCAGATTTGGGTAGGAGGGCCACACGTACAAGAGAGTTTTGCAGAGTGAGGGCGCTCATGCTCATCTCGTTGATAAGAACCTCGCACTTCATAATGCGTTTAGTGATGTCCGGGATGACCCTCAGTGATCCGTAGACGAACACTTCAGCCCAGCTCACCGTACGCAGCGAGATTCTCTCTTCCATTAACTTGAAGCTCTGCTCGGCGAATCTGGTGCGATCATCCGATACCTCAGCGTAGTCGGGATCGGAATGAATTTCAACAAGCTGATTCAAAGCCTTAGTCACCGCCTTGGCCGACTCCTCAACGACGAAGGCCGACGACATCCGAAGTTTTTCGGACGCGAACTCAGGGAAGACGACACAGGAAAACAGACTGCAGAAGAGAGCTCCGCCGAGCGTGAGGACGGCCCTCCACGCCGTGACAATAACAAGCTCATCTACAGGCAGCTCACCCATGCTGAACGCCATGCCGATGCACATAACTTCCCAAGTAAGGTTGCCAACCAAAGCAGCGTAACCGAGAGAGGGGACAAGTTCCGACACAAGCTTGGATGCAAACATGATAGCGATCATCTCAACCACAAGCGCAGCCACACTGCGGTGGTTGATCCAGAGAAATAGAATCGCCAAGAGGCAGCCTGCGATGGTACCGATCTCTCTTAGGGAGCCTTGAATAAGCGTGGCGCCAGCATTGGGAAGGAATGCCACCTCCACTACTAGGAAAAACCAAAAACCATGCAGTTTGAAGAGAGGGCTTGAAAGGCCAATAGCCACTATCATGATGTAGCCTATCGTGGTCACAATTGTGGAATGAATAGGGAACTCTAATTTATGCCATATGCTCGGGTCCTCATCGAGGCCGATAAAGAATGGCTTCATCCACCACTCCTTTAAGAAGGATATTAGCTCTGTTATAGGGCTCAAGCATATGCCAACGAACGACTCGGCCTGAGAGATGAAACCTTTAATGACGAACTACTCCGTTGACTCCTACCCGATCCTTTTCCTTCTGTTCAACATTCATCTTGAGAATTGCGTTGCAAAAGACCTCAACTTCACTTGAAAAGTAAAGCATCGACTCGATACCGAATCTGAACCTAGCTATATCTTCCGGCCTTGACGAGGTGGACGTCAACTGGCCCTCCTTGTGAATCCACTCAATGTGGTCATACACATCGCGAATGGCTCCTCGTAGCTGCTTCATCTCATCAACAGTACCCTCGACACCACCTTCGAAGCAAGCCCTTAACGTTGAAATGACCTGCGAGCGCAGATCCAAAACATCCATGGCTATCGGCTTCCAGTAGAGCTCCTTCAAGGCTTCATCAAAATCACCGTCCTTTAGAACCTCCGCGATAGAGATAAGATATTCGCACATTTTCCAGGCAGAGTTGGAGACCTCTCTCGAGCCGAGACCGCCGCGCATTAGAGCCAGCTCACGACACTTGGTAGTGAGAGCCTTGTAGGACTTCGGAATTAGCTGCCCTGGTTTAGTGGGTGATGGGTAGTAGGTAGCAAAGATGTCGAAGACATCGGCGATAGTATAGGAGAACCCTTCTAGGATTGAAGGCTCATCACCACCGACTAGATTAAGCGTCTTAGACAGCCAAACGAAGAACATAGCGACTAGGGAACCATAGGTAGTGGCAACAGTAAAGGCTAAGCCATCACCGTAGGGCTTGAACATATAGAAGGCAATAGGGAAGCTGGCCACAATGAGGGCTATTTCAGTGAAGAAGAGCTCTTTAAGCTTACATTGGCCAAATCGTTGGCCCATCAGTAGAAATAGGTTAAATGGTATAGCCAGGACAGCTGCCCACATAGGGTGGTATTGAGAAGGGTCAATACACTCGATAATGAAGCGAACAAGGGACCCGAAGCCTAGGCCGAGCCAGGCACCGGCAATCACTTTCCAACCGAAGCTCTTGGTGAACGCTGGATTGCTGGGTGTCGCTACGAAGAGAGCCCAAATTGGAGCTAGGACCTGGGAAATGACATTAAAAAGAGAATGCGTCGGTATAAAAGCTACCGAAAGAGCCCTATCCAGTGGGCCTTACCAGGAAGAACTCATACCACGGCTGGTAGTAGTAGCAAACGACGAGGGGAATAGCTGATATGGCGCTTGCAATGGTGGCTATGATGGCGCTATACAGTGTTGATATCCGCATGGTTGCTGGGTGCTTTATATGGTAACGTTCGAGCATAGTTCAGAATGTAACCTCTAATAAGCTGAGGGGGAAAGAGGTTAGAAAACGGTAGATATTTTAACACTGTGGTTGGAGTCTACCGATGAGGGCCAAAGAATTGTGACAAGTGTATAAAGTACAATTTGGAACAACGAGCCACTGTGTGCCTCCTCACAGCCGCGAGTTCGTTCTGAGTTCCACCTCGAGTCAAATGCCATTTGACGAATGACCCTAATTTGGTAGAGAAACAGGTAGACCACCAACAAGAAAGTTTGTTTTAAAAATACGAGTAATTCTAGCTCAGTTGGCAGAGCACACTAATTAACACCAGGTGTCCCCGGTTCGAACCCTGGGCAGCAAATTTAAATATCCTTCCTGACGAATTAAAATATCAGTCCAGCACCATAAACGCTTGTGTTTCGATTGAACGTCAAACTAACTAAGTTAGCATAGGCTGGTTCTTCCGACTCTTATATCCGGAATCCCGCTTTCACTACACAGTTGTGGTTTTTATGATTGATCGAACTCGATCTAGTTCTTCCGCGGCATCTACCGGCGCTTTGAGAAGTGACCAAAGAGGTACTTCGCAGAGTCGGAGAGTGAGTAGAGCAGAGACTACTGAGGATTTCCTCACTGATCTGGATATCTCCTGTGCAAACCTGCACAGCCATCCGGTACTAGTCTGGGACAGCGAACCTCTTAAGTTCGCTTCTTTTGAACGCTTGATTTCATCCTGTCTACGACACGATAGAATAGTTCAACGCTCGATAAGGAGACTTTCCTTCAGGATGTTATAATAGCGCTACTGGCCGTTTTAAAAGAGGATGCCACGCCAGCACAGCGTAAACTAGTATTAAAGAGCAATGAGGCGCTCAATGTCCTGCTCGCTGTTGGATTCAATATGGGGACTATGGTAAGGCAAATCTCAGTAGGGTGGGTTGGAATTGAGTTGCGTTCAGAAAGTGCTGCCGGGGAGCGAAGTCCGAGCCGAGGTTGCTCGAGACATGCTGAATGTCCAGATTGAACAGATAGCGATGGATAAGAGCTCCTCACAGATAGAGGCTCTTATGGTAGTATCTGGACGATGTAAACTTGAGCTCTGCGTATCTTGAACACAAATTTAACGCTTAAAAGCGCTTGGTTGAGGGAGGATGAATCAGGATGCGAAGAATCTAAACATACACCAGTGCACAAGTGAAGAAGGATGTAGTAGATGCGTGAATAGCAAAGTAGATTCTCTATTAGTGTATGGAGGTCAACCCATTAAACTTAACGGTAGTATGTGGCAAATGACAGTATACAATAGTGCTTCAATATGCAGTCATCTATATTGTTACATTTCACTAGTTAATATTGAAAATGGAGGGTTAACTACCTATCTTTAAAATTGATGCAACTCGACTCACTTCAGGACACTAACGATGCTGCTGACACCCCTCTTTACAGAACGGACGAGGTGAGAGATTCCACAGCATCTGGTAATGAAGGGCAGAGTGAAGTGATCTGGCCTGAAGTAAATGGAGCTACTGAGGAGGAAGGGGAGACCGATTGGCGAGTAACCGAAAAGAAAGGCGGAGCTCCACGGCGGCGATTGCTACCAAAGACTGATGAGAATCTTGACAGTGCGAAAGATACGAAGAAGCTCAAGTCAGATGAATCTAGCGGGCAGACCGGAGAAAAGTCGGGGATGAATGTGGATCTTTATAGTGCGGAAGATACCAGTGGGGCTAAGATTGAGGCAGAAGGGGAGCAGAGGCCTGGAGGGGAGGAGAATCTACCGAGTGTGGAAGATTCAAAGAAGGTTGACTCCACTGCAGAGCCGAAAGAGACTATAATGGATAGCGTTATCGAGAACGATGATGAGGAGCCAGATCTATTAACTGGTGGTGAGGAACTTTTGACTGAAGGGTCCCCTATTGCTGAAAAGGATGCTGGGCCAGCATTAAGTTTAATGCAAGTGGTGTGCCCGCAGGGATACGAGGAAGGTAATAATAGCATGGGGGGCCTCACGAGAAGAGAAATTGATGGATAGGGTAGCTTCTGTATTTCGGAAATTCCTTTTAAAATCCAACCCATCGAATAGATTAGTCACTTTACTATTTTCCTTCGAGTCTTGGCTCAGGTTCGTTCCTTCAAGCTCAAACCCCAGATGGTCAGACCGTAAAAACAGCTATACCAGAGGGAGTTAAACCAGGGGATGCTTTTATAGTGAGGTGAGACCGATCCCATTCGACGTGGAGGAATGACCATAGCAGATACGCGCCACGAGCGCCGCCGATGCCATTGGCGATAGAAGACAATAATAATAACGAAGATGACGATGAGGCTCTTGCTAAGGTGATGAGCCGGGGTGGTTACTAGTCAACCAAGCACCTCAATCGAGAAGGTTATAAATAGTTATATCTCTATACTTCTAATAACATTGTTCACGAACCACTATATGGCGGTGTAGTGTAGCTGTCGCGTGTTTTATTCTTACCGGTGCGTTCTTCGAAGACAAGGCTTACCCTCCCTTTCAGGCCCTCCAGCAATCCTTTGATGAAGCTGATTATGGATCCCTAGTGGAAGGTAGCCTAGAGGAGTCTACTCTACCAACATCGTCACGGTATTTGAGTACAGCGGATATATCTGCCATGGGACTGTAAGCTGTGGGGATGGGATACCTGTCTGATACCTTCACATGTGGACTTTATGAATCATATTCCCACCACTGATAGATTCTATTGGATCAATTTTACTATCAGCACCAAAGGTCTTATCGGCGCAACTCTGAGCCGTGTTAATTTCCATTTCATCTACAGCTTGCCGTATAATGGCCGGAAGTGTGATAAAGTGCGGTGGAAGTTGTAGTTGGGTGAGACTTTAAGGGTTGGCCTTGATCGAATAGTAACAGTAGTCCAGTAGGGAATCTTTGAATGCTAAGTGAATGGGAAGTGACGTCTCGGAAACGATTTATCAGATACTTTGAGTGTCAAGGTAATGGTACAGCAACCTGTGCCATTCATGCATTCAATAACCTAGCCCAGAGGAAGGCCTTATCAGTAGTCATCAACTTCTTAATAGACTACCACTTCAAGTCTTATATTAGTTAACTCACCTTCAAGCTGCGGAATCCAGAGTTGCACTCCTCCAACGTGGAGGCAGCTTCCTGGCGCCATCAGGTTAGTCCTGTCCTTCGAAGCTACCACTGAGTTCCTGTTGGTAGGGGTGCCAATGCCGCCCAGCAAGAGCAGCGACAGTACTCGGACCGGTTGGTTTGATATAGAGGCGCTCAAGCTAGCATCGGAGAAGCATGCATCGTAAGGAAATTCTACGCCGTTCACTGTCCCTCGAACCTCATGACACTTTCTCGCCACGGGGGAGGCAAATTATGTCACTTGTCGTCGAGAATACGCACTCGGAAGAATCCAGATGTGCGTCTTCTGATGATGGCGTGCGGGTCAGAAGCGTAATTTAGCGCATTTTCCTCTGAAGGGCTTCTGTGGTTTTACTGTCTACTGAATAACGCCGTCGTCCAGGTTTATTTCCTATAGGCACGTTATTATCGAAACAGAACCGATACCGGAGTTCTCCCGATCGGCTGGGGAGAAGTTTGTGGCTGCTGCTAACGCGGATCACAGTGGGAATGGTAGCTGGTTCCGAGGCTTCTTGGTCTACGAGTGTATCCCTGGTCGAGCCATGCACTATTGGTCAATTCTCCGCTTACCTGGAGGAGCTGGATGGGTGAAGATGGACTCCCTTCATCGAGATGAGTACGCGTTGTTGTTTCGGAACGTTAATAGGAGGAGTTGTGTTTCTTCAGAGATCGCACCTCTCAGCACCGTTGTAGATTTATTGCAACAGATGAGGAGTTGGCAGATTTATACAACAGCAATGGTGATTACTTCAAGAGCTGGCTCATGAGATGGTAAGAGGTTGGCTTGCCAGGGAACTGCCATATGTTTCATGGTCGTATTCGTAAAACTGAATAAGTTGTACCAAAAATAGAATTTTCATAACGGTTTGGGTCGCACTATGTCCTGTCAGGTATCCTGTTGTCGATGAGAACATAGCACGACAGAGCCTTAGTGGTCTTTTAGAGGAGGCTGAAGTCTCCCCGGATGACACACCTGACAGTAGGTTACCGCAGTCCCTGTGCAGTCGATGATGCTCAACTGTATCAGCTCCGACACTCACTGGTGTCCTCAGTGATAACCATTGGATCCCTGCAGATGCCGCTAAGACCCTCTTAGTGGACTCGGTTGCAAAAGTAATAAGGCTTCGGCCTTCGAAATAATAACCGATGGCTTAGGTGGCTCATATGGCACAGGCGTTGTGCCTGGTCATCAGTTCCAGTGTCGCTGTTAAGATTCTCAGAGCTACCGAATGGGACTGGGACAGAGCTGTAGGTTATAAATGCTGCTTCGCTCCGCCTTAGTTGCACTTTTTAGGTTGCCGAAGTAAACGATGTACTTTCCCAACGGCATCCGGCGGAGAGTCTGAGTTCGTCGGAGATGAAGCGATTGGCCCAGAGCTGTTTGGCAACCTCAAAGTGGGACGTTGAAACAGCCTCGATCGTTATGCACATTGTGAACAGTGTAAGCTATTAATGCTGCTCATTACCACTTGTACAGCATGTTTCTAGTATGGCACCAAAGACAGCTGTGCTCCAAACGACCTTAAGCTGATATCTGGTTGCGTGAATGCTTGCCAGAAGGACCTGGAGAAGGCTCAGCTTGCTTACAAACTGCTACGGGTCTGTTATGAGTTCCGTGAAAGGTGAGGGTCGCTAGGGCTAACGTTGAGGATACTTTTGGTAGCTGTGATGACCCTCCCACAGAGGCGGCGTCCGTCCTGAGCGCTGTACATTGGGACTTGGACAAGGCATGTGTGGTGATACAGGTAAACTTGAAAGGAAGTGGACACTCACTGGAGCTAATTTAGGGGACCTGACGCTGATGTGTTCGAGGATTTTGACTTGTTTGGTTCCTGGCAGGTCCATGAGAATCTGAATAAGGAGCCTCCGTATGCGGTGTGCGCTGAAGCTAGTCGACGCGAGGACTTCGATGCCTCTCCAGCGACTGAGCTTCTCAAGGAGGTCAGCCGTGTCTTTGTATCACGTTGTCATACCATCTTTAGTTCCGCAAAAGAGTTACAACAGTCGCATCACAGACTGCCGCGGAGACATTGAAACAAGCAAAGGGAGGATTCATGGATCAGTTGCTGGGCGCTGGGCCACCAGGCGAGGTATTTGAAAATCTATCCGGAATGCGCTTCAGCACTTCCGTCAGGTTCGAGATTTAACTGATGACGAGTGCGCTGCTATTGCTGATTGGGCCCTACGCCAAGGTCAATGGCAGCCGCATGATTGTTTCCAACTTGCTGAGCGAATGGCAAATCGTTTCGTGAAAGCTAGGTGAGGAAAAACACTACTGTAAGGGTCCATTAGGTGCTGTTGTTCCTTTATAGATGCGAGCTCAGCGATATTATGCAGCCAGATGCCGACGTTATCATTATGGCACTCGACATGCACGATCTGCAAGTGGCTGATGCATGCACTGAGCTCAGGAACCAACGCCGGAAGTTTGAGAGGCCCGCCTCGTTCAACAAAGCTCCATCACCTGCAGCCCGGAGCGTCTCGCCGCAGACGCCAGAACCGGGAAAGAGCAATGAAGATGCCAAGGCGTCATCTCCGAATGATTTCAATAGTGACTGTTCTCTAATGTAGAGCTGCTATAAACACCTTTACCAAGTAATTCAAGATAGGATCATATGGTCCAAGACCATCGAGAGATATTATTATGGACACTTAGCTATAGTTCATTTGATGCATATTACTACAATTGTTACTTATCGTCGGGTACAATTTATTACTGCTATACGTGAAGCCCTTTAGCTAGCATTGAGGTGTTGAGTGGCGACGTTGTTGTTAATTGAAAGTATGCCCCTGGGGAGGGTCTCTGGATACAGTCTGATGTTAGAGTCACTTATAGTTTCAACCATTATAGCGCTCTCAAGTGGATAATAGTGATAATGTGTATTACACCTTAAACTTGAACGAAGATGCTCGACTTTATGGCAGTTCCTAATGAGGTGAACTGTGACAAAAATAGCCACCGAAACCAACGAACAGAACGACGACCGCATTGTGTGCGCTCGTAAAGAAAGCTTTTAGTCAGAGTAGAGAACTTACAGCAACCGATTGACCAATCTCTATTAGGCGCTGAAGAGCGCGGCGACCCTTTTTGGCTCTTGATCTTCTACAACGGCAACTTTGCTCTGGCTGAAGGTGGACCACTGGCAAACGATAGAAACATGACATGAGCTGTCATATACCTAGCTCATCTACTCAGGTGTATCTAACTTGAAGAGCTTCGAATGCATTCAAGTGACATTTGAGCACATCAGGGTACGTGCGTGTCGCTGCTGGCTGCAATTTCACAACAGTTGTTCACCGGCTCACTAGGGTAAGGTCTCTAGTAAGTGTGGTGCTGAAGTGTGTACTAGTAAACTCGACATGCACTGAATGTTTGGCGTGATAATTTCGACAATACGAAAGTAGACTAAGATATCTACACTTGGACCCCATATTCTGAGTTCAACACTGTCAAGACGTGGATTGGCTCTATCAAGACTCATCGAGACGTGACTTTACTCTCGGTAGAGAAAGTATATTACAAGCTACCTCAACGGACAACAATGGACTGAGGACGACAATTCCTCAAGGACAACAACGGATCGTGGTAAATCTGCAATAACCGGTGTTGAGGTCGCAAGAGCTGCCAGCGAGCCAGCCAAGCCAACATTTATTCACATTACAACCATTAACCTTGCTGCTAAGTGTTCGGCTTGGAGACTCATCACCATAAATAGCTGCACGAAGTTGTTGTGGGGCTCCTCGGACGTTATAAGCCAGTACTAAAAGGAAGGATATGTACAGCTGCATGAAGGGAGACATTTATACTGCGTAAAGAGTAACAACTAACAGAAGCCTTGTATTTCAACCTAAATGTGGTTCAACTGAGAATACGAATTGAAATGAACTATGGATACCCTCAATCCGGCCGAATCCTTTCTTGCGACTCACACGATACGCGGACACAGTCACCCAGCTAGTTCGCACAAGAGGCACTACGCCTGTGACCGACTACAACAGCAGCGGAATGTAAAGACTTGCACCTGCATGAGGCAAAACGGAGTCGTTCTGCATTGAATATAGCAAGCAAACAGCTGCAGAGGCAAATCGAAGGAATGCAGAAGCCTATCACACTGCCATTATGGGGGTAATGACTCATTACTAATTAGCCGGCACGCAACTACCTCAGCTATCGTTTAAAATGCAGCTCGCTGGCCATGAACACTGGGACCGAAGATCTCCTTTATCCCCTGTACACAGTCCGACCCCCTGTTAGTCAGTTTGACCATGGTTGTTGTCTGGGCAAAACTTGACCCTATAGTGTATTTAATGTATATCACCACAATTGTTACTAACCATCGGGCACAATTTATCACTGCTATACGTAAATTCGTTCATCTAGCATTGATGTGTTGAGTGGCAATACTGTTGGTGAGTGAAAGTAGGCCCCTGGAGAAGGTCTGATGGCTAAGTTATGTACATCTTACGTACAGCTTCAATCATTAAACCGAGCTTGAGTGGAGCGACTTAGTGCTTTTTTTCTTGAACTAACGACCTACTAAGATCTTTGACTGAATGGCAGTTGTTAATGGAGTGATCCGCTACGAAACACGATCCAGACTCACAAAAAACAACAGCCAGAATGTGCACGACCATAAAGAAAGGTTAGCGGTGCTAACTTAGCGCAAGAGAAGCTAACGTACAACAATTGATTGATTGACTATTTGCACTGGAGTTTTCAGCCGAAAGACACGGGCCTTCTTAGCTCTGAACACTGTTGCTTGTGACTATCCAACACTGTTGGCCCAACAGCATCTTTGACTACTGAAGAAAGGATCGAAACATGGGATGGAATTTATCTTTAATTTCTCTGAAACAGAACATAGCTCAGAACTGGCTTGGTACGCATTTCGTTACCGAGGAACTTGCGCGCTTACTCTATAACGATTTTGAACCCCGGGCTCAAGTACTCAATAATATGGTTTCAGTCCTCTCAAGTTGGGCAGCTGAAGGTTGAGGAGGCCGCAAGTGACAGCAGGAGATCTTGCGCCACTTGGCTCATGGACAGCTTGCTACCTTTGATAGCTAAGGATCGGATCAGTTCGTTACTGTGGATGTTGGTCGCTCACCGTATGAGGAGGTCGAGACCAGCGCTTGAATAATCGTTGATATGGATTCACTCAGGCTTGCAGCTGAAGGTGGAGATCAGCCCGAGGCCCCGTGGGCCACATGCCAGCATCCTACCTTTTATACGATACTTGGAGTAGCTAAGGACCACTTCAGTACGCACTCAGTTCCTCACGATTTTCCTCTATCGCTTATTCTATATCGATGTCCTGCACTTAAGAGCTCAAATGGCATCGGGCTCCCCGGAGGCCCCCATCGGTCTCAACAATTTGTTTCAGTTTGTGTACTTGGACCACCGCCCAGTTGAAATACAAGACTTCTGTTAGTTGTTACTCTTTACGCAGTATAAATGTCTTCCTTCAAGCAGCTGTACTTATGCTTCCTTTTAGTACTGGCTTATAACGTCCGAGGAGCCCCACAACAACTTCGTGCAGCTATTTATGGTGATGAGTCTCCAAGCCGAACACTTAGCAGCAAGGTTAATGGTTGTAATGTCAATAAATGTTGGCTTGGCTGGCTCTCTGGCAGCTCTTGCGACCTCAACACCGGTTATTGCAGATTTACATCAATCCGTTGTTGCCCATAGTATCTTGTAATATGTATATATTCAATGAGACCTATTCACGTCTTGACAGTTTTGAAGTCCAACTATTGTGTACAGGTATCTTACTAAGATAATCTTAGCCCATCTTCTTGGTGTCAGAAGTATCGCGTCACGTTTCAAGTATTCAGTGATGTCGAGTTGACTAGTACGAATAAAGCCCTTTCGCCAACGGTTTCTTTTCTAACCGGTTGGGAATAACTCTGTTTGTTGGCTTTTCCTCTCATTGCTGTTTTTCCAACTAGATTGAAAAATGGATAATTGCTCACAAAACGATAATTGGGTGAAATATCCACTTCCGCACTAATCAGAAAAATTTTGCGTTGTTCGGGACTTTATTATTCTCGATCAGCACCACTATAGCGTAGCTTAGCTACCATCTAGTAGACGCCACTTGGGTGGCTGCTAGGGTTTTTATAGTTGAGTTAGTAGAGCGCTCTGCGTAAAATTTCCAATCGAGAGATATGGTGTTTGATCGACGCAGCCAACGTTTTTGCTGCGATTTTCAACGCGGAACAACATATTTTCAACAAACTACTGATACCAGAACGGGATATCATATCCATTTCCATCATATTTACATGAGATATGATTCCATGTATCATACAAAGTATTGTCGCTTGCCAAGAAAGCGGTATGAAGTTGCGTAGCTATGTAAAATTGCCGAATAAACGTAATTTAACATAATTGCCCGAGGAAGCCTTGGTGAGGATTGTCGGAAAATATCACTCAAACAGGTGGTTAGGTTTATGCAGGTTGGTAAAAGGAGCATATAGTTGATATTTTAGGTGAAAACTAACGGACTGGTAAAAATTTGTGCCTGCCGTTGACATTGACGAGAGGGTTGGAAGAAAGGCAGTTGACATTATGCTCTCACCCTGACTAGTACACAGTGTGTACTACCCACTACAGCACCACACTTAACCTTGCTCCAGTGAGATGTTGATTGGACGCTTTGGTCAACTCTTTAATTCCAGTCAAACTGCTTATGCCAAAGTGCCCAACGAATCGGGAATCTTCTCTAGTTACTGAGTGCAATAACTCTCTCTCGAGCTTGCGCTACTCCCAGCTGCGAGGAGTCCATGATCGAAGCGCTAGCAGGTGTCACCGCCGGTGACTCACTGGCTGCCTGATCCGATCAGGCAGCCAGTGAGTCACCTGGACTGCGAGCCAAACGATCAGGCTGATCGTTTCAGGAGGACTGCGAGGTTGGGTAGTTCTTCTTCGCTCGTAGGTGCTCACTAACAGGAGGCCGTCCGCTGGACGGTATCGGAGTCCAGTTGTTCAGTTGAGCGCGTCTCACCACGACACAACAGTGAAAATTGGATAAACTAGAAGCTATGACGAACATAATGTTAACCGCACTGAACGGCAATAGGGCTGAGCATGACGGTATTCAAGAAGAAAGAAGTGGCTTACGGGATCATTCCCGGATTAGCACCATAACAAATATAAGTTTCCTATCTCAGTCGTAGAAGCAACACTTGGTCTTCTTCTGTATACCAGAACAATGCTGAGTTATCGGGTCACAAGAACCACCCAAGAACACGTCGAACCAGCATTTCCTGCTGTCACACCCTCTCTCCCTGAGGCCGCGGCCTCGGATCGAATGTTCAGCATTAGCCCTTCTTATGGGCTCACGGTGAGGTTGACCCAATACCAATGTAAATAATACAGTGAATAGCAGCAGAAGAGACATTTTTGTAGAACTGCGGAAGCGCTGAAATCCAAGAAGTTGAAATGTAGGTTAATGTGCTGTTCCATAACTTCTGGCACCGAAGCCCAAATACATAAAGTGTTCCCTAAGCCTACGACAACGCAGCAAGCCAGCCTCGCGTACGCCTTCAGAGTGCTTCACCATCGGTGCAGCGTACAGATGACAATGGCTTCACAGTGCGGGATAGAACCTTATGGGCCTCATTAGGCACTTCTCGATTTTCATGTACCATTGTACATATACCGCTTGTTTGGGAACTGTATACAATAGATAACTAAAGCCAGTCCAGTGTCAGTGGAACACATTGCACATAGTTTGTTAGTCATTGTGAGGCTCTATCGTGAACGCGTGCAAAGCTAATTCCTCTCCCGGAGAGTAATTTAAGTGATATAAATGCTTTTTTGATTCCCTCCTCGGCTTATGTAGGTTATTATGAGCAAGAAAAAATAAGGCAATTCGATGGCTGGTGTGAAAGCAGTTCGATATAGCCCTACTGGACGAACACCACAAGACGGGTGGCGCAGAAAGAATACCTTAATACAGATGGCTACAGCGCGCTACATTTAGCTATGCAAGTAATGCAGTAACAAAGCAACTACAACTACTTCATATATCAGGTACCAGCTGCTCTATAACAGCTGGTGTCATCTGCATGCCTCAGCCTGGTATATCGCTCCACTGCTGTTTTCTTGATCATTTTCTAATCCGCTATGGTCACCGCTTCGCCCGAGTGGGCTCACTATGACGAGCGTCTCTTAACTGTCGCTTTGGAGTGATTTAAGGGGACACCTCACATTTCGGCTCGAAACACTACGCGGTAAACGCACTGCTTCTGGTATTAAAGTGATCGGTGATATCGATTTCGGTGTGGGCTACCTACGGTAGCCTACCTTACGCAGTTACCTCATTAGGTTGGGAAAGTTATGTCCTAGTGGAGATCTACTTGCACGGGAGAAGGTGTAGAAGCCCAAGACGGCCAGATGATTCGAGCGTCTTGGCTATGCGGTTTGATAGACTGATCTGCTCGGTGCATTATGTGCCATGCGGAGTGAGAGACAGTCAGCTGTCTCGAACCCCGAGCTCCAAACTGAGGTTGAGACGCGGCATTGCTCTTGTTGTGGGTCCAGATTGATCTCTCTTGCTATATTTCTGATCTCCCCACAACTTGTTATATCTCGAAGGATATGACTACATCTTGGTACGGATTAAACCTTCGTCATTCCCTTTGTAGCTATCGAGCCCAATATCGATTAGTTGCGCAGAGAAACTGTGTTTGCGTACACATGGATTGGTGCAGAACTTAAGTGCAGTTGGTGCGCTTATACCTATTGTCCCAGAGTCGTAGTATTGGTATTCTGGCTCAAGCTCATTTGTTCTGTTAATCTTTAGAGTTCATCAACTAATACCGCGACACTCTGTTTTCTACCATGTACGTGTCCTTGTGACGCGGAAGTTCCACATTTCCTTGCTGGTAGCTATACTTTTCTTGACTCTGGTTACCAGAGTCTGGTATTTCGGTGCTCGTCTAACTCCCCGACTGTTCGGTTTGCGCTAGAAAACGAGTGGCTTGAGCCCGCTATGGCTTCACATGTCGAAAGCTCTCGGGATTGACTTTCTAATGGTACACCCTGTATAAAGGGGGTCGACTGACGAATGAAGTTCGCCCGGCCGTAGTCTTTCACTCGAGCCCTACACTAACAGTATTGATGCGATATCAATCAAGTGAAGGACATGACTATAAAGTTGACCATGGTGGAACAAATATGAGGTTCATAACTCGCCATGGCATCTACGTAATACTGCAATACACAACAATTTCACACTGCACCATACGTTTCAACATCTCAATCGGAAACACCTGGCAGTAGCATCGGCGCTCGAGCTAATCAACAGACTTCTCTCTTGGCACCAATTCACCCCCACCACTCGATCTGTATGCTCTAAGGCGCAGGCTGTCCGAATAGAAGTGAGCAAAGCCTATCTCACCGTGCAAGGTGCAATCCGTAGCTCCTGTGCCATTGATGATCAGGAGGGAATGGTCAAATCCTACGCTAGCAATTTTCGGCTGCTGGCTCCCAAGGCCAGTTAGAAACACCACGGCACTGTCACCAGGTAGTAGCCGATCAGGTTTGTCTTCCGCGACCTACCGGCAGCTCTCCCCGTGGGCAGAGTGACGGTGCACGAGAGGCTTTGCTGAAGTAGATCGAATGTCCCAGATCGCGACGGAACCGTCCTCGTAGCCAGCACCGACATAAACTGAAGCATCCCAACTGGAGTATCGCCGAATGGCGAGTTGTAGTCAGGCTCACCTGCGTCCGGCGAGATCGTGACACTGTTGGCGTCCTTGTGGTGTAGGCTCTCCCCTTGTGGCTTCCATATAGGAGAGCAAGAGCGAACTGACCTGAAATGGATGAACGAGTCAGTGATCTTATCATTGCCGGTCATCTGTAAATGTTTTGGTGGTGAGCGATGCGCGCGGAAGCGGCAAGCCTTACCAAACTGAAACTGTGCCGCTGGAGGAACCAACAGCTACAACTCCTCCACCACTTTGTGACCCCAAGCTCAACGAGAGGGCCTGTCAGTTAAATGGGGGCTGGTAGCATACACACTAGTGCTTTACGTTTCCTTCCAAAGCCTCTGGCCATCGATGGCTGTCAAAGGTCGCCTTGCTGGTCCCGGTTTCAACCTGAGATGTTAGACTAGGATACACTCGACAATAGTATTTCATTTACATCCCAAATACGGACGCATTGCTCGTTGCTCGAGCCACTGAGAACAGTACTAGAAGCCATTGAACAAACTGCACGGACGGTCCCTGAGGGAGTGTTTTTTCAATAATAGAACAAGCAAGGGCGAGCTCTACCGGCCTGAGGAGCGAATCTCTGCTCACGGGGATTGGCCAGACCTCTGCCACGTTCGAACGATAATACGCGTATCGTCTGGTCATTGGAACCGGTCGCCAGTACTGTGCTGCCAGGCGACCATGCCATACAGTATCTTAGTGCAAACGTCAGCGAAGGTGATTAAAATGACCCACAATGAACCTCCGTGGTATTTTTCCCTGCGGAACAGTTCCACAGTGTCACCCTCATCAATAGCATCGGCATCACACACGATGAGCGAACGACTATTGGTACCTAAATGAAACCGCAAGAGCACCTTATTAGCTCCTCCTTACCTATCCCTAAGTAGCGGGAGCAAGGACTAAAGGCGACGCAGCGGATCGCTTGAGCATCGTCATACTGCCATATCTGGGTCACCTGTATGTGCTCCTGAACTGGCTCTGACTTTTGCGATGACGCGAGATTGGTCGATGAAGAACCTGGGATGAGATGGAGAAGAAAGATAATCGTTAGAAGAGGCGACCTGCCGTGGGTAGCCGGAAGCCCGACCCATTATCTGCAGTCTCGAGTGTAGCTCTTCTGGATCTCACACTATTCGAGCTGCTAGCTGATAAGCGTGGTGCCTGAGAAGAGCCTGAGCTCATTATACACGGGAAGGGTCCAGAGAGGAAGAACGATGGTCATCCTTTACCCCTTGCTTGGACTCATTCATGGACCTTGAGGATGCCTCTACCCGTGAACCTTGGTAGAGTGAATACATCACCCATGTGACGTCTGACCTACCTGACTGCCGGTGCGGTACTGTCTCATCATTATCGCTGTTGTGACCACCAGATGACTCCCACTGCCACTCGGGAGAAGCCGCCTCTAGCGATGCCTGTAAATTTACTGCTACAAAATAGGTAAAAGGGATACCTGCCGACCCTGCACACTTCTAACAGACTCTGCTCTGCTAGACGGTGCTGGGTCGCGCTGCCGCCTATCATCCGATTCCCACGGTATATCTATTCTGATGCCCTTAGGGAACGATGTCGGTCTCTGATCTTCCCCCGTATCGCTGCTAGTTGGTCGCACTTCATTCGGCAGAGGAGGCGTAGGAGGCTTATTGAGGACAGTGGGTTGTGAACGCTTCACCTCTACAGGGCTCAACAAAGGCTGGCGTTCATTGGGCGTGCATGCCTGAATAGGCTACGGTCGCCGGCTGTCGGCGATATCAGGGCCACCTCCTCGCAGACAACATCTCCCGCTAAGTCTCCAAGTCTCTGTGGTGAGGCGGGCACGCTACCGGTCATCTTAGGGCTACGATAACTGCGGTTAGCTGAAGCACCTGGTCTGGGTTGGACCAGAGTGGATGATGGAAGTCATTGTTACCGGAGAGATACTTGTGCCACAGTCCTCGGGTAACAAGCTCATCGAGAGTGTCGGTCTCCGTGCAACACTGGGGTGATGCGATGTCGCCTAACATAAGGAAATACTCTTCATAAAGCCAACTGTGCCATACATGCATCTTCACCCCACCCATCACTGCCATAGACTCCGATCAGTTGCGGTACGTAGCTTCTCCATAGACCGTACCTGGCATTGGGGCCGCGACGTGAGAATCCTCGGGACAGTGTGGGGCCACCTTCCCCCAGCTCGACCGTGCCATTGTTGTCGATACTTCTCTAGTGATGGTGTTGACAGCATTCCATAGAGATCAGCAAATCTACAGTGGCTTCGGATGAGACTTATAGTATCTATCGCATGTTTATATATCGGTCCTACTCTGACTTGGAACACAGTGGCTCCATCTTTTCCAATAAATGGGCCATTTCCTTAACCATCTGAGATACCCTCGAGGAGGTCAAGCCAGTTCGGAAGCCTCACGGTTCCTTCGTGCAGAGGTCCATCAATGTCCTTCCGGTCCTTCTCATCCTCTTCAGTGAGGAAGATAAGCTCCAAAAACTCCTGAGGGCCACCACATGGCCAAGCGAGTGCCACAGACTTACTTGACGGTACACTCTAAACTGGGCGGCTCGCTGATCGGCGGCGTTCGCCGAGGAGTATCTGACGGTATTTCCTCAATACCTTCCATGGACGAGAGAAGCGTACAGCTTAGTGACGAGCCTCAGTAAGTCCGCCCAACGCCCAGCCATGACTACGGCACGGAAGTACTCCACCTGACAGGCGCACGATTCTATTCTGTCAAGACGGTATCGTTATGGCTCACTACAGCGGGATTCTCATGGGCTGTATATAGCCTAGTACGGGTCTCAGCTTCGAGGGCCTGCATTGTAGAGTAGAGACCACGATCATGTCTGATCATGTCGAGCTGTTGTTCAACGGGGCATGGAAGGCTTACAAGTAACGCAACATTAGTAGGACCAATGCATGGTCGTCACAACCTGGATGCCGATGCTGTTTATCTGGCGCGACCGCTGGCCCAGGCTGCTGAGAGTTGGTCATCAAGCTTCCAGCAAAATATTTGGTATCGACTGTCAACGTCGAAGTATTCGCGGTGCGCACCGGAGCACAGAAAGGAATTGACCAACGCAAGTCAGGCCAACACCGTGTAATTGACATGCAAAGTTGAGTACTTAACCCCTATAATCAACAAAGAGCCGAAGAGATGCTCTCGTCAAGGTCTGGCCCACAAATATGATGACTTTCAGCATGTGCACTTTTCCCCGCGTCGATAGGTAATCGTATTTAGAATACTTGGCCAGCAGGTTGACCAAAATGTCATTCTGTAAAAGTAATCCTTCTCGAGAGGGGATGGCCACTCTCTTCTGTCAGGGCTTAGCCGAGTATGCCGGGTTGAGGTCAACGACTATATTTTGGTGTCGCGGTCCATTGCCATTAGGCTCTCTACACTGTAGAGTCTACAGTGGTTATCGAAGAGCCTAGCTGATAGAAGATACAATAACCCGATGATCTGTTACGTACAGATCCCTTACTTCAGCGAGAGTGGGCCGGCGGCTGGCTCAAACCCCCTCTCCAAACTGAGCTTGCGACGCGGAATCACTCTGCTTTTCTGATCCATGTTTTCCTCGGTATTTTGGCGCTTCCATTCACACTGGCCGATTCTAGAAAGCGCTTACTCACCGCATAATTCCGGCACGAACACACGCCTTGTTCAAGAAATTTTTGCAGGATTTTTTCGCACGAGTGTCCTGCTATCTGAGGCCTCTCGTGAGTTCATCGGAATAGCTCATGTCCAGTGTTATCGCTTTATAGTAGTAAGCTGGCGTGTCCTGAAGGCTAATCCTTCATCGTCAACCACCCTGAGTGTTGGGTTTGCACCACAAAACGAGTGGCTTGATCTCGATATGATAACACAAACTGAGTCATAGGTATTCCGGGATTGTTTTCGCTGAGTACGAATCGGGTTGTACGTATGTTCTCAAACATGATGCACGCAGTCGTATTTCCATGGTTCCCCTCGCGTACAGTGGGGAAGGCGCGGAAAGCCTGGGGTGTTGCCCAGGGAACTCGGTTTCTGCGAGTAGGCATGTTCAATGTAATAGTGACGAAGCTAGTAACTCACTAGTAGTAAGTAGCTGTGATACTCTGATCCCACTAAGTCCAGCCTACGAAGTCATCAGTAATCATATCAGCATTCGCACGGCGTCGCGCGTCGTCAATTCCTGTAGGAAAGCTGCTCTTAAGCGAATGCGCTACGGTTTTGAATGGCGAGATAGCACTTTAATCTACTCATAAGTGACGGAGCTCAGCTTTTAACCTTAATTTTATGGGAGGTATCTTCAACAGCATTCTCGCTATGGTGCTTATGGCACGTGTGTGTTTCTCACTGTGGTCGTGTCTGCCCGATGGTCACTACGAACTTAAAAGTTCTTCAGTATCCGAAGGCTTCGTGCCCTCCATAACAGCTATCCGCTTTGAGACGATAGGAGATCCTGAGATTGACTCTTACTGTTCTATTCTGCTCTTTCCCGTTGAGCAGGAATCCAATTCTACATCTGAGCCACTTGAAGCTACTTACGATACGAAAGGACTCTTGGCAAGAGTTAATGTCTCAAGTCCCTTTCCTGCCGACTTTTATCCACCACCAACATTCATAGAATACATCGAGTTACGCACATCGTTGTTTGTATTCTTTGGCGGTGGAAGATGGGCTGTTTATACCCTGTCTTCTTAACCATACTGGTCGCTATGTATGCTGTAACGGGCCCGTGCTAGATGCGTCAGTGGGCGCTGTTGACATGTGTGGACCCGGACGACTGGTCACTTGTCCGATGTGTTCTCCTGCTATTCATATTACTATTTGTCTAAGGCTCGT
>JAAPAO010000171.1:0-28099 GCA_013115145.1 Perkinsus chesapeaki
GGACATTCATAGTCCCCCGATTGTTTCTCAGGATTTCACAAACACTACATTCGCACACTCATTCCGCTAACCAAGAGTGGAGTAGTTCTGTATCCCCTCAGTTTAGCACTTACTACAATAATCGTCAAGTGCAGGATTACCTCGGTGTCAACAAGGAGTGGACACTTCTGAACAGCCAGGTGAGATTCCCAAAAGTATGACATTGGCAGTCCTTGCTTTGTGCTTAAGAGTCTCAAGTTGAGCAGCCTAGAATTTTGCCACAGCTATTCAGAGCAAGCGACGTGATCGCTGGCGAAATGTGAACCTCTCAGGTACTTGCGGCATTCGCAGCGAGCCTTGTACCCGACCATAAGTCTGTTATTGGGAAGCTTCTTAACGGAGGCCTCCGAGTGAGACCCGTGAGCGCCTCGAGGATCATTGAGGACTCTGAGAGGAACCCCGACCTGACATCTCTCTCGTACAAGCTGTCACCCTCCTAACTATATTAATCTATTCACACGATCGCGATACGATGTTGCACAGATATATAATGAGAATGCCTTCCAGACTGGAAGTTCCAGTTTTAAGGACAGCGCAGCTACCACGGCACTCCTTGGTTTACCAGGTTCTTGTCTACTCTGGAGATCAAGATTATGTCTACAACTGGATAGGGAGTCGCGCCATGACATTAGCGACTGAGTGGTCTGGGCAAGGAGGATTCAACAAAGCGCATGATGTTATATACAAGGTAAGAAGAAAAATAACCGAAGCTTGCATACCTCTTGGAACCGTGTGGAGTAAGGCTCACGATTAGTTCGGATGATATCGCTTCAAGAATATGTTGCATACAATAAGGTTAATGTGCGCGAATCTTCAGGATCAAAGTGGGAAGCAAATCGGGAAACTGAGAAGTTATACTGATGGTGAAAGCGGTCAACTCAACTTCATGCAGGTGAGTTCCTCAGGGACTAGTGCCAAAAGCATTAACCAACTCCAGTGTCTTTATTTATAGTCCTTATAAGCCTATGAATTATGCAATGTTAGGTCTTTGGTGGTTCTCATAACGCTGCTGCTGACGAACCCAAAGGTGTGTTAATGTTTCTACAAGACTTTATAAGCGGTCAGCTACATGACTCGCCCGGGGACACTCCAGGACTGTGATTGTAATTTCTGATTACACCTCCTTGAAAGCTTAAGATATCTCTGAGAGTAGCGACGTAACGTCGCCGACGTTGACTTATCCAACCTCTGTATTCCAAGCCGTGGTACGCTTTTTTTGTTGATGTTGTTGTATTTTCCGGTGATGACAAACATAGGTTTTCTTGGTGCCAACTTTGGTTATCAACTCCGTATCATGTTGCGTTCTTTCCTGAAAGTCTCAGAATCGAAAGGTATATTTGGGAGCAATAGGCGGGCTTGGCATAGTATGCTATAAAGCGCAGTACTCCCGCCTGTAAGCCGTGCACTGCAATGGTAATACCCACACAAGCTATCTACTTTAATGAGGAATCCTCATAGAGAATCTCTATGCATGCTCCCAAGTTCACATCTTTGCCAAGGTTCGCGTGGCTGTTAGAGGCACGGACGCGGCATCTCTCGATGGGTTTGTAGACGTGGCCTGTCAAGTGAGGCTTAAGAGTCCTCGACGGATTCTTCCCACATGAGCAGTGTGGCATGACGATCCAGCGAAGATCTCAGTTTGCGAATTGCGAGCTTCCTGTCGCATTCATCACCGTTCGTTTGTCGAGCTACACTTTCCGGCCTCCCCTAAACTGAGTGTTGTTCTCTTTAATAGGACTCATTGTGAGTTAGGGAAGGTTTTTCTTGTGGATATCTCGAGGTCGATTCAATCAAGGCTACTGATCACTTCTTACGTGTCACTCAATGTAATCGATCCGCTAGTGCCAACTCGATACTCTATAACAAATACCCTTGATCCAACAAGCGCGTTATCGTCTGCGAGCAGCGACTGAGGCGCGACAGCCGAACTTCCTGGCAAAGCTATTAGAACATTACTAGAATAATAATCAGAGTCTATTATTAGACTAATAATCAGAGTCAATTATTAGACTAATAATCAGAGTCTATTATTAGACTAATAATCAGAGTCTATTATTAGACTAATACTGCCAGTACACAACTGCTATTACAACACAAGAAGGCAGAATAAATGAGAATAACTGAAATCGATAGACATAAGGCTGCGCTATAACAGCAAGGTTCTGACATGAAGGTAGTATAAGCCCGCCGAGCCTTCTCGGCTTCAGGGTTGGCCTAATAAATAAGTTTGACAGACCGATTGAGAAAGAAGATGGTACTAACAGCTTCAACGGAATGATGGTTAATGACCATCCCCCCGGAGATTACCCGGGCCGTGAACTATAGAGGCTGTAATGGGTGATATTCTCAACCAATGCAGTAGCAGGAGCAACCACCTCTCCTGTGTTCACAGCGGCAGAAATCGCCACAGTCATCACAGAAGTTTAGGCAACTTGCATTCAGGCGACCTGTGAAAGCATTATGGTCGAGGCTGGTGGCCATCACGATCGTCACATAAGTGAAGAAGGTTCGCATGAGGAGAAGGGAGTCGGAAACAATTATAAACTAACATAGCCATTATTCCTGTCATCTTTCTTCGCAACAATACGTTCTCCTCTACAGTCCTCAGATTGAGGGTGAGACCGCCATCGAAACCGTGCAATGGCATTTCCCGCCCGGAGCATGCAGCATTACGGCGCTGCGCCTTGTGGCCTGCCGCCGGCTGTTTACTGAACATAACCCGGGTCTCTCTCCAGCTTCATCGAATTCGTACTGTATCATTCAGCACCAACTAGGCATCAGCGCCCAGAAAGATGCGTATACGATAAATTGTGCGATGTGACATACCATGTGATAACCGATAGTCACATCAGCCCAAATCGCGGGGACAGCCATATCGTTAATCTCCGCCGCCAGGCTGCAGCCCGGGATGGCCCCTGACCAATGTGAGCATTACGCTTAGCATTGCCACTGAAAAAGCCCGACGTTCTGTACTGGTCATGAGTACGAGCTCTAGAAGAATGATCATCACCACTCATTGATGATCGGACTTCTGATCATGTACAGAACAAGCTTCGTGCATGTCTAGCGATTTAATCACCGACATCGTGCGTCCATGTCAGATAGCATCATCACACTCAATCTAATGGGTGTTGACAGATCGTACAGAACAAGTCAAATCTCTCATCGGAGACATCGGGCTAGGCTCTGCGATTCAACGAAGTGTGGCTGCACTTAAACATGAACTAAAGATTGCCGTGAAAATGAAAATAATTAATCAATCATCATACTTGAGACGTTCACATGAGTAATAGCTTCGACTACATTGTAAAGATTCATGCAAATTCTACAAAGTCACAATGAGTTTCTCATAGCCTCGAGCACTGCTGCCAGCAGCGCCTTCATCCAGAGCGATCACTTCCCCATCAGCGGTCACACCTTGGAAGGATAACCCTTCCGATTGATCGAGTAGGTGACGGATCTTGGCATCTTTACGTAGCTTTTGGAGAAGCTGGCTCGAAAGGAGGCCTTTTGGCCAGAAAGAAAACTGAGTAACAATTAACAGCATTATGGAATCGACGAAGGAAGCTGGGAAAGTTTATCAGGCTAGGAACTGCCGAGCCACATCCACTAGACGAGAATCGAGAGGGAGACAGTGTGTCCAAATATGGAGTAGTATGCGTGACTCATATAGTCTATAGTCTCCCTTCTAGACTCATAACAAGTCTATTCCGAGTCGCACGTTCCGTTCACTCCTGTGAGACGTGTCGAGTGTGCCATTATCGACGTCACGCGATGCTTACGCCTTTTAGATCACATAAGTCTCGTCCTTTATGTCTGACGGTCAAGTCCATCTCCACCAGGTAGATGGGTTCAACCTGTCAAAAGTAACAATCAGCGACATAAACATCGCTCACCTCCATACGTCTTTTCTTCTTCGCCGTTGTCGAAGTCATTGGCGTGCGGATATTCGACACAGCGGCTCGTGTTAGGGGAGTTTCTAAACGACAGTTACACTTCCTTTTCACAGTCTAACCAGCACGACTCACTCGGACCATCTCTAGAATGCGAGAAGGTGCTCATGAATGAGTCCCGCTTTCCTTCGTTCATCGGTGATGGGTTCGCCTTACCCCGAACGCCCCCGATCGCCTTCTTCGCCCTCCCTCTCGTGCCGGTTACCTTTCCTGTGCAAAGTTCGGTATGACTTGCTGTTGAGCGACAGCTAACAGCTGGCGACGCCTCATGGTCCTCTGCATCCACGTCTGCGTTACTGTTGTCGTCTTCGGCAGTCGAGGAGTTGTGGACCACTGTAGCTTCCAGAAAGGATGCGCTCAACGGATAGAAGATAGTTTCATCCTCATCGGCAACATGTGCGGCTGCTGGACGACGCTTCTGTAAAGTCCGCAGTTGATCCCTCAGCGAATCAACATTGCTAGTCAACTTGTCCATCTTCTCCTCCAGGATGTCGAATCTACTCACCATGTAATCTTGCAACGCAGCTATCTCATCGCCGATGTTCTTCAGCGACATGCACAACTGATAACCCTATTTGTAAAGACAGTTACCACTTGTGCCTAGAAGGCCGGCGTCCCGAACCAGAGACCAGCCCAGCGTAACAACTAAATTCGAGGCGATAAAAGAAAAAAACAATGTCGCAACGCAGAATTATGAAACAAATGTCCTGACGCTTCCGAGAGAGATCGGCTAGACCTTGAGTTAATGGCAAAGATATCATACTCGGGGTCGCTTGGATGCAGCAGACGGGTCCTCGGCAGCACGTTTGCTAGTGGTCTTGAGTGGCTTGAAGAATGCTTTTATCCCACCAGAAGAGGCTCTTCCTTCTTCTCCTATGCCACCCCACTTCTTCACGTAAGCTTGAACATCAAACTTTCTCTTACATCCATCGTATGTCATATAACGTATCTTGCCGAAGATGGGCCGTTCCGCCCACCCTTGGTCGTGAACGCCACCGATGCTCCAAGCGCATCCGACATAGCCGTTTGGATCTCGTCCGTCAAGCTCGTACTTGTCGTTCAAGTAAATAGCGAACTGCAGTGCTTGTCGAGGGCTGGCCGTCCACTCGAGGATCTTCTTGCCCCAGTACATCCTCAAGTAGCCTTGCATTTTGCCATGCTTCATCATTTCGTTCTGACAGGCGTTCCACAGCTCATCGTGGGTCAGCGCCTTCTCTAGCGTTTCTAAATCGTATAGGTATTTCCGCTTGTCCTTCGCGTGGTCGTTGAGAGTTTTTTGGGCCCAACTGTGGAACCCCTCAAACGAATCATAATTTTGGTTATAGTAGCAGAAGTTGTCAGCTAGTTCGCGGCGTATAAAGGCTTCTTCGACAAAAGCATCTCGGTCGGGCTTCGGCACCGATGTCGCTCTGGAGACTTCCATAACGGCCCTCTGAGGGCTTATCATGCCATAGTGGAAGTAGGGGCTCAAGTCAGATGTGGCGTCCTTAGTGGGATCATTACGTTTCTTGTTGTAACCCTTCATGCACTTGACAAAATTGTGCAAATGCTCTAGACCAGCATCCTCGCCCGCTACGAGCCACGAGACAGGTTTTACAGTGTGGTCCAGATGACCCAGCAACGCCTCGTCATTAAGTAATCTATCGAACTCGGAGTCCTCTGTAACCTCGAATCCCTCGCCGCCATAAGGGTATGGGTGGCGCTCTACTTGAGGATAATCAGTGGCGTAGGTATCCCAGTGGCGCCACAATCGCGGTCTGATGGTCCGGGCCGCGTACTCCTGCTTGTCAGAGGCTACCCAACAGGGGACCACGTTATGAGCATCCACTTGGTCAAACTTGATCTTGAGGCGCTGAGCTTCCTTTTTAAAAGACTCCTCCCATTCCTTGCTCACCCTCAAAGGCGTGAAGTCGGTCACAACGTGACTGGCTTGGAGATTCTTGGCGATATCTGCCAGGCGAGCGGGAAAGTCGTCGGCGTAGTCAACACGGAAGGCTATGCCTTTATCCTTCAGGTTCTTCGCAACCACCCGCAGACCGGCAACCTTGAAAGCGTGCTGCCGAAGCGCACCGCCAAGGTAGCCAATGGTGAGGTTGTAGACGACCACTAGGGGTTGCTTCCCCTTGAGCGCCAAACTCTGGGCGTAGAGGAGAGCCCAGTTGTCCTTGGAGCGAATCTCACGACTCATCCAGTAGATAACGGCGCCGGTAGGTTGATCAGGGCAATCGGGAGGGGAATGGAGGCAGCGGACGCGGCCTTGGTGGACTACTGGAATGGCGGGCATCAGACAACACAACCAAGCTGCGCTGGTTTGTTATTATAAATGGACGAGGCAAATCGTGCCACTATGAGTAGGAGTATGAGGATATTTCCACTCGAATGCCAATGGTACCGTGAATTGGATTCTCGAGGATATATTTTACTGGAAAATATATATAACTGTATATATCTTAATGTGAAATCCTTACATTAGCACCTCCACATACACCAAAACTCACGTAAGGGGGACTAGAAGGAGCCACAAACAGACTGCCCTGCAAGGAAGCTCTGTCCCGGCGGACAAGAAAGAGACGGCAACACGTGAAGATATTAATGATTATCACAAAGCAAGTGTAAATGGTAACGGCTGGTCATTGAGGAGACGAAACTAATCCCCGCGGTGGACTGTGAAGTGTCACTCTAACTCGAGCTGGAGAGTGCGGAGTTTCTAGCCCAGCCTCGGCCACCTCGGTCACATTTTCTGAATCTCCCATTGTGTCGCGTGTTTTGCAACATACAATAAATAAAATAAAACACTTCCAGTGTCAACGACATCGACAACCAGAAATAGCTATATGAATTTCCTACTCATTCGTTTATCGTAAACACCAGAGATGAGACCTGAGGAGGTCAGTGAAGCAGCATCAGAAAGCGGTGAGATAACACTTGCTGTCTTTCCGGCACCCCAGACTGATAAGAAGCGATATCTAAAACAACTGAATGAGGAGCCTAGTACGATTATCGGCTGCTCATTTAACCATGTAATGCTTTGATGGGCACAAGCACAGGAAAGCTCTCTTTCTAGGAACTTCCCAAAGGGGTAGCCCTCAAAAACCGAAGCCGACCCCCACAATGTGACTGCAACACAAAGCACTGATTTCAATAGTACAGTGACACAAAGTAGTAAATCGCTCAATCTTCATCAGCACTCACGAAGCCGCTCTCCAACTTATCCTCAGCCTCACACAACTCGTTCGTGGCTCGACACTGCAATCGCTTCTTTAAGGCATGTCGTTTGAACTTGATGGTCATATCGAAATACCCACCACTGGGCTTGGCCCCTGCATAGCTCTGGATGGTGTTGCTCATCATCGACAGGAAACTAGTCCGAGCCTTCGGCGTTGGATCTATCTGCTGTAACCGCCATGCTAGGTTGTTCATCTGTTCCATTACGTCCTCAGCCGCTTCCCATTCTCCTTTATCTGCCAGCGCTTGCCCCTTCACAAGCAGCGCCACAAGGCAGGTCCCCGACCAGTAGGGTCGCATCACTGCCGGGCCGGCGGACTCCGGGACAGGTTGAGGTGGTAGAAGTTGGTCCTCTCGCTCAGCTACCCAGTCTGATAGAGCAATGGCCTCATCTGCATCTCCAGCAAGCCGACTAAGCTCAGCCAACAGCACGTTCTTGCGAGCTTCATCCTGTACGCTAGACACTTTAGCGCTTGCCAACATGTCCCTAAGAGGGCCTTTAATAACCGACAATGATGCCTTGCTCAGACAGTAAAAGCCGAGCATCATTATCTCTACTATTTCAATGGCCGGGCTGATCGAATCCGGATCTTTCGCGTTTTCCTCCAGTTTCTTGAAAGCCCACATATCTGACGCACGCCAATTCGACTTCTTCATCGCCCGATACTTCTCCACACGTTCGACACAGGATTGATAATCCTGTCCCGTCAGTTTTCTCAACATCGCCTCGATCACCCCGAAGAACGGCACATATGTCCGTCTGCCCACTTGCTCATGGCAAAGACTCGCTTTCCTAACGCATCCGATCGCCTCCGTCCACTCCGCACAAAGCATATGGAACACGGCCTTTTTAATATTCACCACCAATGCCAGCGCCGGTCTCTCACACGCCTCTCCCGCTTCATCCATGGTCCTAAGCGCTCGCTCCGGGCTTCGCCGGACCGCATGGTACTCCGCCATTTCGATCAAGTAGACGCAGCTGCCCTTGTATTTCTTCAAGCCCTTTTCTAGGATATTTCGGACCTCTTCAAGGTCCTCATTCGACGGTGACTCCCCCATAAACGGTCCCATCTGCAGGTGATACGCAGCCAGAACCAAAGCCGCATAGGGCGCCAACAGACCGTCCTCCTCATAACACTTCTCCAGCAACCCCACCGATGCCCCTCTGTTGCTCCCATCGAACCCTACCAGCTCCGCAACAGTAACGATCGAGCCCGGAAGCATGGATACGACAAGATTCAAAGTCCCGATGACAAAATTTCCCAGCGACTTGACGACATCCGCCTCGTAGCCTTCATACTCCAACACTTCCTTCTCCATAGATTTTATCCACGTCCAGCTTCTTGTTAAATTCACACCGGCTTTTACAAATGACTGCTGTAATATCTGTACAATACCACCAAACATGTAACACATCCCTCTGAGGAACCTTTGCCCCACCCATTGGTCCGGACTCTCCGCAGCAAGCTTCTCCGTCAACCAGACTCGACTGAGGCAATCGTCCAGCTGATCGTTTGCAAAGGAGGCCATTCCATCCAGCAAGCTCGCCAACGCCCATTGGAACGCATAAGCTGGGCGTAAATCATGGCCGTGTTTCGGCACAGGCAGCATCTCGTACTCGGAGTTAACAAAAATTCCGCCTCGGAAGATTCTCTCGGCATCATCGAACTTGTTGAGAAACACACAAGCTGTCCCCTCCTTGAGCCTGGTCAACTCCTCCACCCACAACTTAGCATCGTCCACAGCTTCATCCGTACGAGATGCCCTCCTCTCTATCGTGGCACTACGGCCATCAGCGCTCATTTGCTAAAATATGAAATACAAACTGCCACCAAATATGTCCCCCTTTCTATTAACTCAACGCAATAAACAACTGTTATCGCGCAAACTGAGGAACTACGCGGGGCCAAGTTCGTCTTCTCAACATTGCGAGAGACAAATTGTAACATCAACGCCTCCTCCTCTTACAAGGGACGGGAAAATGAATGCCCTCATTCAAAGAGACTAGTGCCTCATAATAGGGTTAGATACCCAGCGGACTTTATCATACCGCTATTCGCAAAATCTTAATGATGATATTAATATACAGTTGTCTTTAACAGTACTTCAGAACTTCGTCAAGATTCTCCGAGCAGATCTTATCACGACTGACAATGTTCAGCGCGTCACCGAGGGCATTGACATCACACTGCTGAGCCAGATCAGTGGAGCTAGATACCAGATACTTAAGGGCGCTTGTCAGAACTCTAGCTCGAGTGTTGTCCTTGCCAGGAACCGCCGTACACTGCTCAAGAGCCTCAAGAAGGGCCGGGACGACCTCTTGCTCGGAGAGCATGGTTACGGTGAAGTCATCGGTGAGGTCCGCATTCATCAAGATTTGACATACGCCAATAACAACGGCAACACAGGGATCCTTCACCAACGAGCTTATCATACCGTCCCTATGCAGAAGCACTGCTCGAGACGCGACACACCCGCAACCGCTCGCAAGCGCACCGGCGCCCTCGGCTCTGATCCTGGGGGACGCCTCATCTAGCATGTCAACAACAGGCGAAAGCTCTTCCTCAGAAACCTCTTCCGACTCTGGGGCTGCAGGGATCTCATCGGGAACACCGAGCTCTCCCTCGGCAGCAAGATGCTGTGTGGCTTTACGATAGACTTCATTGAAGAGCTTCCTACTGCCGCCTTGGCAACGGAAACAGACGCGGACGTGATCAGGACCGACTCGGAAGAAGTACACCATCACGGTGGTCTTATCACCATTCTTATCGTACACGTCGGACGACAAATGGAAGTGGTCTTTATCAAACTCAAAGTCGCAAAGATCAAGCTTCTGCTCAAAGAATTCGATAAGATCATTGGCAACCTCACAAGAGTCACTCGACGTAACATTAATTGTAGTTGGTGGATACACATACATAGGGTCCTCAGGAGCCTCCGGGGCAGGACCGGTACATCTAGCTTGCTGAACTAAACCCACCGACTTGCCACCACTCGAGGCAGGTAACAGCCCAGGGGCCGTTAAAATATCCATGTCCAGAGCGACTCCTCTGGTCACATCAGCGACGTCACCATAGGGGTCTGAGTTACCACCAGCAACATCATCGTTATTAAATTTATCAGACATTTAACAATAATAATAGATTCTTTCACTTCAACACATTTCCTAACACGCGTCGACATTGCAAAAAGCGCGCGCCATTCTAATCGATTTGATGACTCGTTCCCAATGTTCATTAAACCAATTCTGAGATTCAGAATCGATTCCAGCATCGCATATTACGTGTTAAAAGCAGTTCTGGAATCGATTCTGAATTTCAAAATCGGTTTATTGAACGATCCCGTTAACACGACACATTTCAAGTCCGTAATGTACAAGGCCGATCACGCGGTTTTGGTGTCCTTCATCGGCGGCGGCGTTCTTATTATAGCATTGGTGGGTGGATGTGGTAAAGATGCTATAGGGGAAGTAGATGGCAGCTTAGATTTAATGTAAAGCGCGCAACCAGCAAAACTAATAGAGATACCAGCCACGTTGCAATTGTCGTAGATGTAGTCATCGAATAGAAGACCACCTGAATAGGAAAATGTAGAGTATGTTGAGCGATATGAACTTCTATATGGA
The DNA here is from genome assembly GCA_013115145.1 of Perkinsus chesapeaki. Classification (NCBI taxonomy): domain Eukaryota; phylum Perkinsozoa; order Perkinsida; family Perkinsidae; genus Perkinsus; species Perkinsus chesapeaki. The sequence continues at coordinate 10,843 of JAAPAO010000171.1, forward strand.
AGCTAATCGTAATGAAGTGAGCCAGAAGCACTCGAAGGCATTGAATCCTTTTTAACGTGTAGGTGATAGACTAGTAACTTTCAACTGCTTATCAAAGTCAATAACGCCTAGGAGTATATCCAGTAAAGGGTGTTTCCAGACGTGACTTCAATCGCTCATTGCTTATTGCAATCTTAATGACCAATGGTTCCATAATAAGAGGGAAAATAGATTTGTAGGCGAAAAGAGGAGATCGAACATAAAACCCATTGAAGGATGAATCGGTTGAAGGATCTTAGGTTGAAGCATGACTTTCGAGTTCAATGGTGTATATTTTTGTCAATAGTTTATCATCAAAAGCATTATGCTACACATTTATCGTACCTGTTATCGTCTGGACAATATCTTTGCAGTTGCCAGCTACACTAGTGCTCACTGGGCCCCCCTGCACTATCGACATGGTATTAGATATCTGATGTAGACCAACCAGTAATATATGAACAAACAGCCCAATCCAAAGCGGCATTGACATGTCTGAACCTCTGGGGAGGAGGAGTTCTCCCGTCCACAGTGCCATACCGATGAGCAAGGGAATCGACAACAGGGTTTGAATGAAGAGGGCAACCTCCACCGAACAAACGCGAGGCTGCGCTCCTTTGCTGAGCTGATACATACAAACGTTGCAAGCAGTAGTAAAAAAATTTTGAGACAAAGCCGCAAGATAACCAAAAAAATCGTACGTGAGATCACCGTAGCCGGCCAGGACAGTGCCGATGGAAATGACCAGGACACCTTCGAGTGAAGCCTGTGGGATCGGCTTGTGCAGTATTAGGGCCTCTCCAACGAGAGCAAACAGGGTGTTGGCACGCCGCAATACCAAGTACATTGGTACATTGGTCCACTGCACTGCTAGGAACGAAACGATTGTCTCGAGGGAGCGGAAAATGGTGGGGGCAAGTAGAGCCCAGGAGGGATGGCGGAGAGCTGACGATACCTGATATAGCGATGTTGAGTTGTTCATATGGAAGACGACAACCAAGAGTCTCGGTGAAGATCATGAGTGACAGGATGACTATTATGAGATTTCATTAGGGGATAGAGTGGCAAGGCTCTCAACGGCCAAAGCGATGGCCAAGAAACGATACCTTATTAGGAAGCAATAACAGTTCAAGTGACTTTCCAAGTTTTCATACCGATCTCTGAGAACACACAATTTTGCACTACCTCGCTTTGGGATAAGTTGTAACAGGGGCCAATTAAAGTGAACGATCTCACGAGTCCAAATGCTCGAATTGAAAGTACGAGATAAAGTGCGCTCTCAGTCCCGAGGACTCCGAAGCCCATCCCATTTTAACCGCCTCCAGGTGTATTCTGAATCCTTATTTGGTCAAACTCTTCACCGGTCGCCAACCCATCCTTGGCGAGCAAATCAGTGAGGGCTCAAAAACCAGCGAAATTAGGTACTGGGATTCTATGCGCGCCTCCTGGAGAACGAGTTTAGTTCGGACGGTCCGAACTACACTCGTCCCGGTCCGAATCGGACCTTGCACGGAAAATTCGGCGACGACACATACAAGACTTGAGAACCCCGCGGCGGCCTCACCTCCTGAAGCATGCTGGCCTTCCCTTTATTCTGTTTGGTATATATATACCAAAGCAATGGTAAGGTAAGCAGACGCGTTATCACACTCAGAAGATTGAACGATTTAAAGCCGTACCATTCAACCAGGGCCTTGTTGATCAATCCAAGGGTGCATGCGACAACAGCATAGGTGACGGTCCACCACGCTATCACAGGACTCCATTTAGGAGGGGCCTCGAGCCGGCTACTCACCGTTATGGACATGGATAAGTGAGTCAGGTGAAAGGACGTCAGAAAAAATACGGAAGAAATGGTCTAACGGGGGATCGAGCCTTCAGCCAATGATAGACGGCAGGAAAGGCTTGACGCAAATCCATTCGGATAATCCGACTTAAATTATATTTTGCATCATGCCGGATGCTTCCCTACCTAATATGTAATACCGGGCAGATCATTGCTCAAAATAATGCCAGTAAAATCCCCTTCATTGCCGAATTGTTTATACGTATCATTCGAAACAAAGCGTCTCGATGACCTTCCCTCTTCGATTTACGTCTTTCCAATATTCGTGTCCTCCTCATCAGCGTTTAGCTTATCTCGTAACACTCCGTTAAATACAAGTTCACCGTGTTGGGCGGAGTGTAGAATTCTAGTTGCACTCTGTTCCTTACAATAGTCGATGGGCGGTTTATCTGCGTCGTAATCTAACCCTTTATCTTGTTCGGGAGTCGGTATTATCTTTCTTTGACGGGTATCACACTATTTAACGTATCCTAGGTCAATCCTTGCACGATCCTTACTAGGTTGATGAGCCATTATTTCAGGTTTCGTGACCTCTGGCTGCGACTAGACCAAACCAGCAAGCGCCTTCGACGCACTAGTGAACAAGTTAACCGCAGATCTCTCCACAAAGCGCACATCCCGACTTCCTACGAGAATTGCGTCACTCGCCATATAAAATTCAGAGTGCTTCGGTTTAAGGGGAGAAACAAAGATGCTGGGTGGCGACGGGCAGTTGGCCAGGAATCTTTTGAAGGTGTGATACCCTCGGATGAGCCACGTATCAGTCGCTTAAATAAAGCCACCTTGAGGGACAGGGAGAGACAGCCGGCTGTGTGTAAGGTAAGATTGCCCCTTTTGTAAAAGGGGAACGGTCTATTGTTGGAGTCTCCCATAGTAATCAAGTCATATCGTGCAGCTTGGAAATAAATGCCAGTGTATTTGTAAGGAGTATGAAGGATGCTTTCGGTGCATAAAATACTGCTTCTCACAAAAGGGAAGATATTAACACCATAATTTTATTGCGGTATATAGTGGGGCATTATAAAGCCCCGATGATATTCATAGCGTGGAACTACTGGTGACTTTATAACGTCACGTCGGAACAGCTTTATAATAGCTTGGTAGGTATTCAGAACAGCTACATGTTCAGCTTTAAAACCTAGAATGTTTTCATATAATAATACCTTTATGGTGAAGCTTCCCTGTGTCAACTGGTAACTTCCCAAGGACGGGTCCGAACCTAAGCTTTGTAATATATATAATAATATGGTTACGGTAAATGTCACCTGTAGTGGCTGCAGCCATCCATTCCGTGTTATAAAAATGAACTTGTTCGATGGTTGGGGTGCACTAATGGAGCGGGACGATCATAAATCCTTCCTTCCGATCATCTGATAGATGGGGATTACCTCGGCTATCTGTTACTGAAATGCTGCCATGGTTTGTGTCCGTTGTCCCCGATATATTGCCATACTCTTCCCAGGTGACCCCCCGAAGATCTATACAATCGTCGGCAAAGCGGTTGCCGTTGAAGCCTGACGCACCTACTGTGACCGTAATAGGGCTGTCATATCGTCTAGGGAGGAGAGGGATATTCAGATGGGAGAGTTATGAACTTGAAAAATATCAGCAATCTTTGGAATCTAAAGTTCCCTCCGCTTTGTTAAGGTGAAACAAGTCGATGAGTGGGATGCATGTATTGCCTTATCAAGATATTAACCGTTCTTCATTTCCGTGAAATTTTCCTTTTTAACATAATGGAGATATTCCAGTTTTGATGCGGTTAACGAATGGAATTCAGTAGGATTGCGGCAGTTGCGCGTCGGTGCGAATACCTTACTTCGGAAAGTACTACAGTAAAATTAATGCCCACTTGTACTGATGGCAGTTTCGAGTTCGATTATCGCTGATTCAGCGACCGTGAGGTTATAACTAAGTCTGGATAGTTTTGAGCGGCGCAACAATCAGCACGCGTGCACATGGCAGAAGGATTTTTTAGAATTTGATGGGACTGTTGAAGTGTCTAATTTCGTAGTTGCTCTTGTCATCAGATACACCCCGACCATTTTGGTCTTCGCGGACACGGTAAAGTAGTCGAGTGTAGAGCAAGCGATTTATGGCTGAGTCGAAGAAGCGAGTTTATAGGGAAAGTAATGCCTGGTTCGGTGATTGAAGTATTTGCCTAAGAAGGCTTTTTCGGTGTATGATTTACCTTCAAGTACATGGATATTTAATGGTGTTAGTCATTTAATATGTTGTGTTGTATTTAAGCAATATGTGGTCGGTCGGAGGGGGAAATAATGGGCAATCGGAGTGTGGGGGAAACCGCCCGCGTCCTAGAGGTGCTGACTACTAGTAATAAATTGTTATTAATAATCAGCACCTTATCACATCCATATTATTATTTATATAACAGTGTATAATCGGTTATCATTGAGGGTACCCGAAAAAATATGAAAGAGGAATCTCAATTTGAGATTCTCAGTTGTACCTTTCATCTCCGTAGAAGCTGAATTTGGGCAGTTGATTGAGGTGTAAAATCTTCTGATTGGAGCACCGCAGCTCGAATAAGATAGGTCAAGGAACAGGGATATCCAACGAGAGTTGAACTTCTTGAATACGCGTGTGTAGTAAGTGCTTAGGCGCTGAAAGGGCAGCTTTGCAACGCCCGGATCAGCACGCATGTGAGCAACGTTTCACCGCGGGGCCAAGTTACGGAAAATTCGTTCGGGGGAGATGGTTGGCATGTCTTCTCTTGCTGCAGGTTAATTTCTGATAACTAGTTTATGTTAGATGGGTCGGGTCCAGCAGCTGAAGTCCTAAGGTGGACACTGATAGTTTTCCTAGTCTTATGTTCAGGTGAGTTCGTCATGGTTCACGGGGGTAGTTATCAATGCGGTGATTATTCGGTTGTTCGGACTGACTCGTTTGTAACTTTCGTGGGATGAGCCATAACTAATAAAACATGTAATTTCGTGGTTATATAATAATTGTACTAATACATTGTTGTAACTCACCTATTGCATTTGAGATGGAAGCGCAACACTGGCTGTAGCCGAAAGCTGCCTAGCAGGCACTACCTACAACTGGTACGCCAGAAGTAAACATCATTGCACTTTCGGCTGTTCATAGAGCATATGTGCGCGGTATAATTTCTTCATCTTTGCTCAGCTATGTTCTCGGGCCTTACTCTTGGTTTCCTATCCCTCGATAAGGTGGGATTGGAAATTGTTAAAGGCAGTGCTAATGCTAAACAAGCCAAGTATGCAAAGCGAATAATTCCTATAAGGAAAGATGGCAATCTTCTACTATGTAAGTAAAGGTATCTCTAGGTTCACCGTGCAAGATTCATTCTAGCTCGGTGTCCTACACGAAATTTCCTTGGTTTTTCGGAGTAGTCCCACATTGCCGTTCGCGTTCGATATCCACTTTGACTGAACATTCGGACTTTCCTATTTGTTTTTTGTTGGTTCAATCTCTACGAACTACTTGCATAAAGTTTTGAGGCATGTGCATAGTGAAGAAATTAATACTAAGGTCTGAATCTGCGGTTGGAAGGATCACATAGTAAGGTTGGAGAAGGAAGGAGTCAGAAATGAATATGTGTTGATATCGCCCCTACATTCGTACTTCGAGTCCTTGTTTATTACGGTACTTTGCCTGGGAACTTCTCCACGCGCGCCCTAAGCGCAAACAATATATATGTGTACGGCGGGTTTTAGTCCCTCATACTGGATGATAGGATATAGCGAGGCACGAATAATTTGGCAATAAGGCAATCATTTATCGCCAGCTTATCATATTCTCACAAGGTACATTGCTGTTGGGTAATGTAGCTGTTAACTCTCTCCTTTCCATCCTTCTCGCCGATATCACAGGCGGCCTATTTGGCTTCATAATATCCACTGCAGTTATTCTATTGTTTGGCGAAATATTTCCTCAAGTAAGGGACTTAGTAGCTTTTCCTTGCAATGATTATTTCATGCTCAGGCGCTATGTTCGAGATACTCTTTGAAAATAGGAGGCGCTGCGGTACCCGTTGTTAGGGTGTGCATAGTGCTTCTATATCCAATCGCTAAGTAAGTGTGAACTCCGTCCCTTATTGGCATTTAATGTTGTATAGATATGAAATCCTTTATTATTGAGGCATAGAATACTTACTAGTAGTAGATTACTACCTTTGTATTATCTTTTCATATGAGAGATCAGCTACTAGCAGCCTCTCTTATATTAGTGTTTCTTTATAAATCACGTCCGAAACATGGAGCGGTTATTAAGTCGACGACTAAGCGCATTCCGTGTAGACAACACATAGTGGTTCAAATATCACCATATATTAATATTTAGCACTGTTGATGCAGTTTTCGACTTGCTGACTGTGTCTCAATTAGGCCTATCGCTCTAACGTTGGATTGAGCTACTGACTGTGTTCCAATTAGGCCTATCGCTGTAACGTCGGATTGAACTACTGACTGTGTCTCAATTAGGCATATCGGTCTAACGTTGGATTGAGCTACTGACTGTGTTCCAATTAGGCCTATCGCTCTAACGTTGGATTGCATTCTTGGTAGAGATGTCGGCACTATACATTCAAGATCGGTAAGTCTCTATGGATCACCTATTATTTGGCGCAAATTCACAATGAGCTCGTTAGATTTTTTGTGTTTCAAACCATTTCCCCAAGTAGCTCAGCTTCCAATACGAGGTTAACTCATGGTAGCTAGTTTGCGGGGAATGAACAGTCAGGACTTTATTGTCAATCACTATGATGTAGTTTGATCTGCAAAGGCGATTAGGCCAATTTCACAAACAGGAGTATGCGAAATTCGAAAGGCGAATGTGACTCGCATTTGTATCACCCAACGCGAAGTTGACATTGCGCCTTTTCGGCGATAGCGTAAGCGGCCACTGTTGGTACCCTACATGTCGCCTGTAACAACCGTATTAAATACGAATTTTAGTGTGTCTCGTGGTCATAGAACTGAGACTGTCTCCTCATGCAGCCTGATGTAGCAAGGGGCGCGCTGGTCACACAAATGGTAGTCTGATCCCCTCGACTTCCAGACCCACCGACACCGAAGAGCCGGTGTACATACGGCTGCTGAGGGTTAAACCAAGGAGGGCTGACATGGTCAAAGTGCTGTTAGATGTCTTCATCAAACAATGTTTTATAACGGAAACTCCTTCGACTTATTGTCCTCCGGCCTTTTTCGTTCTCAAAGGGGCGGTACATTAGCGTGCCCTAAACAAGCAAACCGGTCGAGACCGCTATACTGGTCCAGCGGTAGACAACATTATCACACGTTTTAGTGAGGCCACGAGCTTTAACAGTGTTGGTCCGAATCACGGCTTCTGTCAAATCCGTTTGGCTAGTGAAGTGCGAAGGAAATTAGCCTTTGTCATCGGAGGGCGACGATACACTTTGAAGAGGATAAGCATGGGATACTGTAATGCTCCCGCTTTCTTCCAACGCACGGTTGACAAGTCCCTTTATCCACTTGTGGGTCAGCGTTGTTACACGTACTTGTATGATGTATCCCCGTTGATGCTGTGGATTATTATAATAGTCTACAGTATCAACCCACAGGTATAAACATTTAGCAGACTTATCCACTGGTCTTGGAGTATCTTTATTAAAACCAATGGTATAAAGGTTAATTCAGGTATGGATGATATAAATCATAATACGTATATGATTCGGAATACTAATATAATCGTGTATATTGTTCTGTTCTATTCTAGTATTAGTACAACGAAATTTATGCATTGTTTCAGGGAAAATGTGCCCAGTAGACCTCACGCGGTGGCATTCGGAATTCCTCAGTCCATGTACTGCTTATCATTCAGGAGTTGCTGAAGTTATTGGCAATCCACGTCGAGGAGAAGGCGCTCGACGATGAGACGGGGAAAGTGATGCAGGGCGCCTTAAAGACCCTTCACGAGATGAAGGTCTCTCAAGTACGTAGACTGGATATAAATCAAGTGTCGAAACTCGTTTTAATTATCATTCTACACCTGCGTAGCCTACTTTTTATACTTTGACATTCAGTCGTGATATACTTTATAAGCACATGAAGGTATATTATCTTATAAAGACTTTTTATATAGACTCGCTCATAGAAGTTTCCACATTGGTTATCTCCGCCTTCCACAGAGGTTACATGATTGTGCACCAAACCCGTATACTGTACCTTTTCTGGCACGTCTCATGAAGTCTGATATATACAGGGTGATTCGAAAAGAAGAGCCAATACATAATTTTTGTTAAACCATTAGTCAGAGCCCAATCCGAGTGTCGCAATGGCTGACCCAGAATTGGAAAGAGCTCACCGAGAGCTTCAAGTTGGTACCTTACTTCACTCGTAACTCTCACGCGCCCGAAAAATATGAGGCATGGGTCCTTCTTTTTCGAATCATCCTGTACATCTATGTACTTGTGAAATTGAGCAAGTTATGCCCCATGAGGTTGATTCATACAAGATATGTAGACACACACAGCAATGCTGTGCCTAGTGGTCGACGGTATTGAATCAAGCGTTGTCCTACAGGCATGAATGACCTTTGGGGATATCTGCGAAATTATTTTACGGTTTTTCTATCAGATAATGACGCCAGTCGAAGATGTGTTCATGCTGCCCATAGAAGGTGTACTCGATTATAAAACAGTTACACAGATCTTTCAATGTGGCTTTTCCCGCATTCCAGTCTACAGGGGAACAATGAATAACATTGTTGGTGAGTAGCTAGAGGTGTCAGAATCATTAATTATCGTCCCTGACTCAGCATAGGACGAACTACTCGCTTTAGTGACGAATCCAATTTCAAAGCTCTCTTTGTTCGTAGAGATTTGGAATCGAAAATCAGACGAATCCAGCGATGTACAGTGAAGTGCGCAAGCCTCTCGCGGCTACTGTGTTGCACAATTCATCACAAGCTCTTCGTCTTGTTCAATGATTGTATTACTTCTTCTTTCAGGGGTGCTCTTCACGAAAGACCTCATCCTCGTAGATCCTGATGACGCCACGCCCTTAGCGGCGTTCCTGCAAATATTCGCTCGCTCGCTGGAAGTCTTGGACGAGAATCAAAGTGTTAGCAGCGCGTTTAGAAGATTTAGGGCAGGTGGCAGCCATATGGGGCTGGTTAGGAGGGTAAGAATATAGGCTTTATGACTCACAAAGCCTGTTGGGTCACAGTATTATATAATAGTACATACTAGTTTCAAGAGGAAAAATGCTTACTATGATAAACTAAGAACCATTTGTATATCCCACCGTGGGACTCCCACGGCTAAGGAGGGAGATATTAGCTTGTTAAATAGAGATGTTATTGCTGCACATGTTGATTTTCTGCTGTTCATTGTTATAGCCTCATATTCAGCTGTTAGCGTCGTATTACTTAATAATGTGGTTTATATAATTGTATATTATGTTGTCAGGTCCCAGCAGATAGCTCCGGGAGAGCATCATCCGAGCTAACACTGAAGGGTGAGAATATATGAGATAGTCTCTCTACAAAATGAAATGATCCCTATTAGAGACCATATCGCTGGTTGGTATAAATCCAAACCCCCCGTCACACTTCGGCTTCGTTACGAGCCACAATAAGTAGCACCGCAGTGAAGCTTGTACACCACCCTTGAGGCAGCATTAAATTCACTTAATAATTCAACACACTTCGATCGACCTTAGTATGAAGTTAAAAATGATCTTGTTGAAGAGTATAGCTTTGTCTTATTGCTTTCTTTATACTCTTCTAGTAACCGTATTACCATAATGCTTTTCAAATATGGCGTTTCTTGGGAGAGTTCAGCGCACAAGGCATGGATTTCAGGTTCCTCGCCGTTGGTTCGTAAATTTGAAAGCATCGGCACTTTGGTAAGACCAGCAGCTCCAAGCTCCGCAGCAGTTGCACCGTTGCAGTCGACACACGCTGCTTCGATGACGGGCGGCAGAGACGATCCTGGTTTGGAGCTAGTCGGGGTGCTCACTCTGGAGGATATTGTGGAGGAGATTATACAGGAAGAAATTATAGATGAAACTGATGTGTAGGTCATGGCTAGAGGTGTCAGAAAAATCATAAGCAGAGCGATTCGGTCCGATGCACGTCTTGTTAGATCTTGAATTATTTATTGTAGATTTCCCCTTAATCTCCACATTATATAAATGGTAAATGTTGTCTGTATTATAGAAACAATTCATATAAGGGACGTTTTATAATAAAACCGGATTGATACAATATTGTGTATGAGACCATCTCTAGCAATGAATTCTATAGCTCACTATTGGGATGTGTGGAAGGCTTTATGCACATATATGGGAGGGGCATTCTCTCTCTGTGATACTTAGTAGTAGTTTCTGGGCTTAGATACGTCGACGTCGACAATCGTGTTGAAGTACCGGGTGATAGAAGTGGGCTAAACGAGCAGAGGTTGAGAATGCTAAACGCTCAACTGTTGGAGGAGCCCTTGACGGCTGATGAGACCAGAGCGATAGCTCTGCATTTAGTAAGGAAGATTATTATTATTTGATATAATGCATCATCACAACATTTAGTGGGCTCGTACTTGCTGTCTACTCCAGTCACTTGATAGAGAGAATCTTTGTTATGCATCCTATTGATATTTAATAGCCTAGCTTCCTGTATATATAATAATTGTCATCTTATTGTATATATAGAATTATCATCATGCACGCAGTCGCATACGTTGCTTCATCAGATCCATAATCAACCGGCCCTGTCCAAAGAATTGGATCAAAAAAGTGTGGAGTGGTTGTTAGAAAATGCTGAGGTGAGGGGAAACGCTTGTTGCAATTTATACTCAATACGAGGACTTGACCTAGCATAAGCGAAAAAATCCTACCAGGAATCGCCCAAAATCTACAGGGTGCGAAGGTCTCACTGCTATGCCGCTGGTGGCTGTAGGATACGTCTTGCTCGAGCTGAGGTGAGGTTGCCAACAATATCCGTGTAAAATCTATGGCACGTTTTCTCGTCGTTGATACCTCTAGCGTGAATGAGTGGCCTCATTGTTAGTTTGGAAAAATTTTCCCTCGGAAAAATAATATCTCGGGAATTTTGGTTCTTGTTTCAGGTGCGCACCTACAATAACCAGCATCGCACTAAGGTTAGAGTGGCAGATAGTACTGCTGCTATAAGAACTGAAAGTAGTTTATCTGAGAGAGATACTCATCCTCCTACTACCACTGCGGACGCAGGCAGTAGCTCTCCTAGGACACTCGAGACGTAAGCCTCAGTTGAACGCTTGTAAAACCAGCTAAATAATGACACTTCCGAATGACAAATTGTAATTTCAAGAAAATCGCTCCCTTGGCGATTTCGTGCCACACTGTGGCAGCTAAAGCGTCGTATAACATTTATCCATTATTATACATACTTCTGGGGAGTTTCATGACGGGGGCCAATGAGAGGGTAAGGATAAGTGCCAAGTGTGAATGCACAACGCAAAGTTTTTGCTGCTCTGTTATTCAAGTTCCTTCTTATTGTCCAGCGAGCTCTCGAACGGATGGTCAGGATTCTTTATATTTGATGTTTTCTACAACGGGTTATACGGTAATGTACTGATGTTTGTTAGTGACAATGCCTGGATATACCGTAGAGGTGTCGAGACAGATATGTGCTGTATAGTTCTCACAGGGAGATTGGCGGTACTTGCCGGACAAGATCAGTTCAGGTAGGCGGCTGGAGTGTGCGGGTGCTCGCCAATAAGGGGCGACTATAGCGAGACGTAGGTTGGTTATTGCACCCCCAGACAACAGGGGAGCATCCTTCGTGGTAGCAGCCAAACTCCTAGGTTTATTATTTAAAATATTTTCCGTCGGAATACATCCGAGCTTAAGCTACTTAGGTCAGTTTCTCGGTAGCTCTTCTGTGATGAATGGTCGAAAATCTGTCATTCCGTTCATCAGGTCCGAATCTGGTGCGTTCTCGGTGTTGGCTATCGAGGCTCTCCTGCATGAACATTATTCTCCCGATTTTTCGGCGAGAGTCGGCAGTGAGAAGGTAACGATCCTTTTCGGTGAGCATAAGCCCAGGAGAGCCCATAAGCCACTTCATAGAGCCCAGGAGGGTTAGGTGGCATAATGTTAATGGTGCATTGTAAACGAGCCTGTTCACAAGATCTTCTTAGCTTTTATATCCTGTGGCAAATCCGTCGCCAGTGCGATAGGAAACTGCTTTCTCCTGTCATATTTTTTCATATCATGTTTTCCGTAGTTTCTTGCATGTCGAACGACTTATCACTAATAAAATAACATTTCATTCATCATTATTGGAAATCCCAATTGGGAATTCTTGATGAGTCCCATTTCCCCAGACACAGACAGGGCGCTCTCTTTTAGGTCCGCTGCATTAATATTAGAAGATCTCTCTATAATGATGCTCTTCATTTCAAGAACACTGGTTATCTCCCAGCACCATCCTCATCAATAGGGCCAGCAAATCTCCTACTTCCGTGCAAGATTGGTAGATCAGCTTTCCCTGTTGCCCAGGGTGTTTCGAGGTCTGGAAGAGCGCAGCCACGACAGATTCAGGTGAGGTGTCGAAAGTCGTGGCGTGGTTGCGATGGTATTGCTAGGCTCGAATAGAACAGAGGATTTTGTTAAGCCAGCAATTCATACAGAAACGCAGCAGCGAAAGAAATATGATGTCTCCGGACGCTCGCCAGCTTAGACGCAGTAATTCGGCATTTAATGTGGGTGATCGGGAGAAGGGTCGAGATGACGACGTTGAAGGGGACAGTAGGAGCGCTGATGGATTATGACAATGAACGGGTTGAAGGATCCCCCTGTATAGTTAGCCTGAGTAGCTGATTTGTGTTAAAGATTACTGTTCGCGTTGGTATTGGTCCTTTTTCAATCTTTTTGGTCTTAAATTTGGTGAGTTGAGTTTTGCCATTAATGATAAATATGGAAGCGTGTATTGAAGACTCAATATTGCCAAGGTGGCTGCCGGCCACGGGCTGGTGTGGCTAGGTTGGACCACTGCTGATCAATGAGCAGTGATCAGCCCTACACCCGCTACATCCGACGACGGGTTTCGAGAAGGGAACGCTGATGCACCATACATATAGGAGTGTGGCGGGATAATAGTGAGTTTCTATATAGTCAATTTTATTTTTACTAATAATTCAAGGTGAGTTTCGGTTTTTCATCTATTTTGAGAAACAATTTTTCGATGAATCCCTTATTATCTATTTCTTCAATGTATCTCTTAACGTATTCAGTAACCTTCCATCTACTTCCTTCAAACGTGAGTATGCTTGATAATTAATGTCTCGCAGCATCCCTTGGTTCTCCCTATAAATGGATACCCCCCTAACAGGCCCACTGCCTTCCCCAAGATACCCTATGGCTGGCCATTTTGTAACAGTTACTACAGGAGCATATATCAGAATGGTTATTATAGGAGCAGGATATCTATTCCCTATATGTGGTAGTGATGTTTTCAAATCGGCTGTTCTATAGCTGGGGAAAGGCCCTTTCCGGAAGGGCCATAGAAAACAGCAGACCAATAACCGATCTCATGCTTCCCATGGTATCAGTCTAGACTAGACTGTCCAGTGATCATCAGATAGTCTGATTCAGACTAATGCATCAGAGTCTCTAGTTTAGAGAATGGTAAATAATCCGCATTTTATATACTAAATTCCGATATGCGTTTTAGCCGTGGGTTTGGAACCCACGGTTTCGAGAGGTCCGGAAAAGACGGAAACATGCAGGGCCACTGGCCATCGGCCAGCGTACGTTGTCATTGGGTTTGTTCCCTCAGCTATCTGCGCTGCTTTTGATTATTGGAAGGCACTGTTCCCTAATACCAACGTGGAGTTTCCTATTACATGTATATATCAAGCCGGAGCGGTGCTTACTGTGGCAGCACTGTCAATGGGCAGGACTTTTAAAGTAATATTCATGGCTCTCATCGGGATCCCCACAGTCGACTGTCATTATATCTGTTATCCTAGTTTGGTATAGTCTCGAGACGATTGTACAATTGAGGATTAGGAAATACCACAGTTTGAATAATTCACTTATATCATAGTACAGCATGTAAAAGGTTCTATTCTCTATATATTCTGGAAATCTCTGAACTGCGGGTGAAATTTCAGGGTTCAGTATAGCGGCTAGACTCTATCCGGCGGCTAGTATCCGCTGAACTGCACTATTACTAACCGACGTTTTAGGCCTCTCGAGACCGGCTATATTTTTGATTGGGACAACTAGTTTTTTGTCCAAATTACAGTTAGATCACAGACTTTGATATCACGCTGGAATTCTGTTAACTATGCCTGAGTTACTGCGGACGGAATATTGAAATCATCCTTCGTATCTCTGTTCTGCTCAGTTTAAGCAGCGAATATATGGGGCATTCGTTGGGCAGTTTATGGGACTACTGGTGGTTCTGGTATCAAGATGGATAAGTCTTGGCGAAGCTGCACTTTATACGTCATTGATGATACTAGTGTAATATATGGGAGATGTCTCTCAAGGGTGGTGATGGAGAGAGAATCTCTACTATGTTGGGAAGAGATTCTGTCTCTTAGTGATAGTAGCACACATGGCTCACGCGAGTCGCGTAACGCAGCATGAATGGCAAATGAGGATAAGAACGACAGTTTCCTGGTGGTCTTATTCAGAGACTACCTGGAAAATAGCAAAAGATTCTGTCGAACTACTTATCCTGCCAAGTTTCATCAGGATTCAGTAGGCTGGATCAGACGCGGTTATCCAACATACGGGCGTAGGGTTGTTCTAGCTTGAGCAATGCCGTTTGCCGAATTCCCCAGAAGTTGGCCGGACTTGAAGCATTTTCCAAATTTCCGGAAGTTGAAAGTCCGGGATTCAAACCTCGGGGAAATTCCCCCAAAAGTGGATTCCCCCGGGGAATCCACTTTTGGACCAATCCTCTTCTGGACCAAAAACGGCAAGTGGGATGAAAATTTCGAAATACTGATGTTTCCAAACACCTAACGATGAGCACGATTCACGAACGATGTTCAAACTATCGAACGACTTCAACTATCGGAATATTTCCCTTATTCAAAATGACGATTTTTTGCTCTCATTTGGCGGTCTAATTGAATGTCGATGTTCGACAATGTATAGGACGCCTATCTTTCAGCAAAATGCATTGATGGCGGGGCGAGGAAAATACGCGGGAACCGAACTACGAATCCGAGCGCCAGATGTGACTCCGTATAGCATCTTCGTCAAATATTGTCAAAGTAGTAGATTCCAGAGTGCGCGGACGAAAGAACAAATAGCCCATGATCACTGCGCGGAGATCGCTCGGCACCCAATCACGAAAGACCCCCCGAAGGGAAGCTTTAAAAGGAGGCTAGCGCTATTTTCTTTGGTCCAGAATTGTATTGGTCCACAAGCGGCCCGCTGAAAGCGGGCAAATCCAAACTTCGAACTTCAACGTGTAGACTTTTCCAGGCCGCGAAAACTGGCCGGAAGGCCAGTTGACCCCGGGGCCATCAACCTCCTTATCATCGCTTAAAATAATTTTGTCGACACTGGTTCAGTGAACCTCCGTCTGTAAATTACAACGCCCGCGTAAGCTGGGTGGAATTTGGGTTGCCACTGGCCTGCGTACATTCAAACATAGAGCTCTCGGCTTCAGTATAGCCTTCCTCTGGAATATCAATCCCAGGCCATAGAGTGAGCGTCTCGATGTGATTGAAGCAAATATCCTAGAGAGCAGGCGCTCGTTTGGTAGGCAAGAAGTAGGCTAAAACAACGAGCTTCAAAGGTGATGTAATTCGCGGCGTCTCCAAAACGTTGATCATCTTTCTTGAAACACTCGATAGTCCAATTTCCGGGTTGATTCCAGGCATCGCAGAATGCTGAAGGACTCAACTGAGAAAGCTTATCGTTAGGGCCTCGAAACGGTAGTCCCGAACGTGACCCATAAGCACTGAACGATGTCAGTCGAACGATATTTTGAACCGCAAGAGAAACATTGTCTAGTATCCTTAGTGAACGTTCACAAAGGGCCTCCTCAGCGAGCTTGTTCGCCTTGGATAATTACCAAAAAGATGTATAATTACAACGATCCGTTATCGATCACGCTACTAGCGTCGCGTATCTAGCGCAGCTTATGTAGCAACAATTCCGTGGCGCTATATACTAACGGCTAGTGAAAGACTATTTCAAGATGGACTCTAGTGTAAAAGCTCATGGAATGCTTACCATGGCATACATTGCTTGGGTGCTAGTAGTACGGAAGTAATCCGGAAATACCTCCGTTCTCTTGTACAACCATATTATTTCCGAAACTGCTCATTACTTGCCGACGGCTCGTCGGCGATGGCAAGTTGCCGTCACATGCACTAGCAATAGACAGCTCTGCACCTCAGCCAAGTGTGTAACGATTTGTAATGTAACTAACAGTGTTCGATTTGCAAGTATTATCTATCCCTCTTGAGAATGATCGATCTGATTTTTGCGAATGCTGGTCAGGCTGAATCACTTGTCATTTCTATTCTGTATGATTTTTCCTGATACAACAGACATGCAATGTCGAAACAGAAGTTGAGCCACGTGAGCAGAAGAAATGCGTTCATATCCAATACTATTGGATATAATACAGTAGACCTATTGGACCAATAGGTTTGCACACCGGCTATAATATCTATATCCTACATTTATTCTTCCACTCAGCTTCGACAGGCTCTTCCTATCTATCGTAACAGCATTCGCCGATTCTAGTCTTCTTGCCCTCAACTCGCAGTATTCCCCTAAAATGCAGGAGGCGATGCAGATCGGTGTGGGTAAGTTGTAAATCGACTCGCGTTGACTGGTTGCCAAGTCTCGAGTCTGTCTCCTCACTTGTAGCCGTTTTTATACAGCATTAATTATTGCAAGCATTGATACGAAGTAATATAGGCTTCTTCAGGTCTCTCTACTTTCGTCTCTGTCATGTATCGTGACACTACCAAGTTGATGGCTGCATCAGTGGCGGATGCCACTAGTATTTACTTTGGTGCAGCTTTGGCTACGGTGAGAAGGCGGAAAATATCGATTAAATATTCCACGCTGAGAGGCCCAGATCAGTTTGGTTTGTCGGTCATATTTCTCTTAATTCTGTCGTTAAACTGACAACATTGGACTTGGTATTGCTAGAAGCATCGGCGATCGAGGAGTCACTTTAGCCTTATAAGGAATACCTCCATTCAACTAGTCCATACGCACTTGTACCAATTGACATCTGACAGGTTGTTCGAGAAAAACAAAAAACAGGTCGCTGTGATAAATTTAGTCGATTAAAGTACATACTGACCTTTGTGGTGGGCAAATTGTAGTAATGTGTTGAATGCATGGTTCCTCTGTACTTTGTAATGTGTTCAATACATAGTTCCTCTGTACTTTGTAATGTGTTCAATACATAGTTCCT
>JAAPAO010000171.1:28197-58012 GCA_013115145.1 Perkinsus chesapeaki
ATACATAGTTCCTCTGTACTTTGTAATGTGTTCAATACATAGTTCCTCTGTACTTTGTAATGTGTTCAATACATGGTTCCTCTGTACTTTGTAATGTGTTCAATACATAGTTCCTCTGTACTATGTATTTGTTCACCTTTCCTCATCACTGCTGTATACGAAGCTCTCTTCATATTGCATACCCGCATTTGCACAAAGTGTATAAGTTGTTCTTATTCAGGTCATCACCGCTATCCCGTGTGTGACCTTTACTAGTCTGGATCACGACCACTGGTTCCAGACTATTCTCTTGACCGTCTACACAGCAGCTGATGTTATTGGAAGATTCTCTGTTAGATTCAGAGGTCCTCTTAACTACTCTAATATTTGGATAACTGCTGTCTTCCGTAAGTCTTCAGAATGCCGCCTCATCTGCGGCGCCTTGAAACTCGTTGCCGATATAAATTACACTTCCGAGCATTATCTCGTCGTACGAAATTTCTCACGATCTTGCGAATTCTCTGAAACCATTTGTCGACGCCCGTGAGAACGGGGCCTGATGAAGCGTATCGAAACTGCCTTACCACGATCGCTTTTTGCTCTTTGCGTGTTGGCAAGTCGCTCAACAGTTGAGTCGCACTTCCTTTGTTGGTTCGCAAGTTGCTCTATCACTAATACAAATTGCGGTTCACGAGCGGTGATGCTTTCGCAGTCCAATCCCAGGGAACTCTATTTTCTCTATTTGAATCTTTTTTCATCCAACCTTTATATAATATTACAACTCCACAATTAATCAAGTCCACAACTCCTTAATGAACCACAAACTCCTGCATAATAGCGAGCTGAATGTTCGGCATCCCGAAGCACATTTATACTTAAGCTTGTCAATGGTGGTCAGTTGCCCTATTGGTCCCTATTCTGATATTATGTGCATCTGGTATAATATCAAATGATTGGGTGTCGCTATGCTCTGTACTCGTATTTGGTCTGGCTAATGGTTACTCAGTCAGCCTTACCTTGATTACCGTTAATGAAATTCCAGGTCTAACGGCCGACGAGCTGGAGGCCACTGGAAGGTTCTCGGCGGTGTCGCTCAATCTCGGTAAGTCCTCGATCACACATCAACTCCTTTCGTATCTTTCGCATCATATGAAATCCTTTGCAGTGCAGCCGTACTCAATTTGTATAGTGCAGCAGAAATCAGCCACTATAGAAATGCCTGCGCACACAATTGGGGAAGACATTACAGTTTCATGCATTTGCACGTAAAACTGTCACACTAAAAGGCCGGGGATACCGAAACCCGGGTATTGGTTTCCCTATATAGGCGAAAGGCACTGAGCACGCTTTCAACGGAGTTAGATTGAAAACTATACTCCTGCGACGCAATCATAATACATACAACACGGACATTGGCTCTTCGCTTTGGATCTATGATATCCCTCTTAACCCTGCCTGTGCTGTTATTGTCAGGTCTCTGCATGGGTGGCTTCCTCGCCATGGGCATCGGTCTGTGTATGGGCATCGCAGCGTGATAGGCTACATTAGCGGTTATTTTTTCAATGCAATGGTTTCTAACCTTTGGGGTTCTGCGTTTCATTGACTTTGTTGATCAGTGCGATCAGTTGATGGTCAGTTTCCTTAGAAAAGTGATCCTTGGGAATTGTTAAGGGCGAGCGAGAAGTTTCCTTAGAAAAATGATTTTTCGCATCAGTTGACTGTCGTTTTTGATGTACTGCGCACCAGCGGACCTGCTTACTGGCGAGGAAGAGGAGGAAGAGGGGGTTGCCGATTCTGAAGTTGATAAGGAAAAAGACGGTATGACTTTTGTTGGTCGCAGCTGGTACTTACCACCACTATCAGATACAACGGCGGTCGTTGAAAGAGCCAACAGCGAGAGGTGGGCCGAAAGTGTTGGAATCGATCCTGTCGGGCTCGGGTTTTTCCGTCGCCTGTAGAATCGTTGAACCGTAAAGAATTTATCATATATTTCATGCTTGAGCACTTAAAGCTCCTCAGTGAGGCATATTAGGAATACTTACCAATTATCATCCTCAGTAACAGTGAGGAGATATATCTACTATTGGCCATCCTAGCATACCGATTTCTACATTTTTTATTGAGGCGTCTCGGGAATATCCCTCAACAGGAATCTCGTAAAGACTTTTTAAAACGTTTACTCGTGTGCAGCTGGATGAATCTTTTGGCGTGTGAATTCTTGTACTCTCTCAGTGCTACCAAGTCATCCGGCAGTAGCCCTCGTGGTTCAACAGTCGAACGAGCATCACCTTATCGAAGGCAGAGCTCGGAAGGTGAGCTACGTAGCGTGGTTGCTGGAACTTATCCATCTGGTCTAACGAAGCTCGTCAAGGAAAGGAAAATTCTCTAAGATGAAAAATTTCCCCTGTCAGAATCTTTTCCAAGAAAAAAATTCTGGGAAATTAAATTAAACATCTCATTTTATAGCACAAAAAATCTTCTGAGGAAGATTTTTTTCGGTTTTTCGATCTCCCAACGCAAATCTTCGGTGAGAGTTTCACAACAGAGGATGAATATTTAGATGAAAACCGACGAATTGATCGAGAGCTCTTTCACAAACCATTAGCTCATCATTTCCAGATATCTGTCTGCGAGCAAGCAGTGGAAATAGCTCTGGCTCGACGGCATCGAGTTCGGCAACTTGGGGAGAGCAGAGCACCTGGCAACCACCACACTCGAATACCGTTGTCGATCTGAGACCAACAAGATCGGTTCAGCAACGCACCCATCAGCCGTTTCATGGCAACCAGGGCCCAAGATGGCGACGGAGAGAAGAACCGAGGGCCGCTAGGAAAGGGGGAGGCAATCGTGGCTGGGCTGGCAATTGGCAGCCTAGCGAGCCGAGCTTTGCGTGGCCTGATGCCAGAGATGGCCAGATTTACGACCTACATCATCAGCCGACCTGGCCGGAGGTTTCTGTGAGCTCGGCGCTGCCGGTAGGGGAGAGACAGAGGTAGGAGCGTGAGCGTTGGACGTAGGAAGATCTTTAATTGCAAACTGTATGAACTGTAGAATAGAGCCAGTCTTAAGCACAAAAGTTATAAATCGTAGCGATACTAATATAAGATAATCTAATTATTATATGGAATAATCAAGTGCTGGTGAAAATTGTATCCGCTATGTGGGCGTTAATAGTACTTAAGATGAAAAGAACGGTGATGCAGTTCGATGCGTAACGAGCGGGTATATTTGCCGGATATATATTGTATAAATTCACTGTGGCTTAAATCTTCGTTATCTGGAAATATTCCATCTCGAAGGCCCCTGTCACCATTTCTCGAAGCATCGGACACAAACTCTTGGAGACCAAGATCTCAAACAATCCTGAAATGCCGAGCATTGCGGAGTTACTAGTGACTTCATTACAGTTATTTACCGAATCACTGTGTATATATATTATGCACATGATTAGCCATATCTTTGCTTTGTATTAGCCTAACCGCTGAAAGCTCCATAATATCTGCGTGGCTCAGGCGATCGCACTCGCTTGCTGCGCGGGGGTCTCCGCGGGTTAACTATGTATTGGCGACGGTCCCATTTGAGCACATGCTTTATGATGATGGTGCTGAGAGCTTCCTAGCTCCGGTACAGCCGGCCAGGATTGATTTTTTGGAGACTCCAATGGATGAAAATGAAACAGGTTTAAGTGAGTTGGCCGTTTCACTTGGAGACTTTGCCGACTTTGCCTGTCCAGTCGAGGTCTCGCCGGCCCGCCTATACTGTGTGTTCTGTGACAAGAATAAAGGGTGCTCCCCAGCGAAGTTGATGGAGACATCCTTGGTGCATTTGAGGAGCAAACAGCATAAAGCGCGGCGAGCATATTATAGGGAGCAGTTGGACTTGTGCGGGGAGTTCAACAAGTGTGTGCGCTGAGTAGTTGTTATTGACGATTCATTTCCAGGCGCTTGGAGCTTATCAAGAGCCACCAGATATTCCTCAAGTTGATTCCGTTTAATGGCGACCTCGTTCCACAGAAGTGAGTGTATCGGCAGCGCGAGGCCACTTGGGTGGACTTTCACCACCGCAACTGTGGAGGCCCTAATCTCAACTGCGTCGAGCATGATTGTGTTATAACTTATAACGTATAAGTATGCCACAACATCTTGGTTCACTACTTGCATTCCTTTCTCGAACATCAGAGATGCATTTTGTGTGCCACCGGGATACGGTCTCTGTTAGATCAACTATTCTGTAGCATAGACAGATGATGGCAAGGAACTGCATAGAAGGGCTCTCCTATTAACCATATCCTCTCCCCATTGTCCACTAGTTTCCCGTCCACGCTCACAACATGCACTTACGTATTTTTAGTCCAGATCCGTCGTCATTGATATCTCAGGTATTGGTGCCACCTTTGCGACAGAGGCCTTAAAGGCTTCCTCGATATCCGAAACCACTTGAAGGACCAGTTCCACACTCAACGAGTGGCAATGCACGTGTTCTGCGAGAAACAAGGCATGAGGCTGCCACCGCGGCGCCTCGGTGGGGAAGTGGCAAACTGCTCACAGTAAATCCTTCCTCGGCAAAGTCTGCAGTCGTTGTTCAGCTTTGTGGATGTCCCGAGTGTCGACCACATGACTAAGGCCGAATTAGATCGGAACGGCATAGTCATAACAGACGGCATCAACTTCCCACACGAGCCCTCTGGTTGGCTTTTCTGTAATATTTATTTTCATTTTTCTTCCATTGTTTTTATAGGTACTTTTTGTCGTAAGAAATTCTCCGACCCGCAGCGGATGCAAGAGCACTGCAGCAGCTGGCGGCATCGCAGTTCAGTTCACGCGGCAGCTCCGTCGAGTGTAGATGTGCTTAAAAGCAGCGAATCTATTTGATGTTTGTTCCTGTGAATACATGTTATGCAGTTTCCATTATGCCTCACCAGTTTGGGTTAAGTTGGACCAATTCGGATGAACCCCCCACCAGTGTGAGAGGCGTTTATCCAGCTTGGTCAGTAGGGTAAGGCTTGCCCAGAAAGCACTAAGCACTCCTACCGACAGCATGGTGAGTGCACTAGGCAAACTGACACCGGTGTTAGCTTCCGTGTCACTATGTATGATACTAATGGGATCCACTTCAAGGTGGTATACTGCTGAGCCGCCACGCTACTTAATAGTCTGGTCACCTCCTCGGCTATCTCAATACTCTATTACTCTCCTCCAGCCCTCCCTTGGCGTTATCATGCCTGATTCTTCGAAAGCTCTCGATGACTTCTGGGACGCTGCCATTCGTTTAGCGGCCTCCTCTGACATTGTCGATTATCCCCTTGCATTCCTTATTGATATCTACCGAACCTGCGCTGACCGTCTTCCAGACGGACGTTGGTGTCGCCGACAAGACCGAGTCTTTGAATTCGTAAGTCGCCTTCTGTTATACTGAGAGCTATCATCTGTTTGAGGGCTTACCAGTTTCAAGGGCGTTCCTGTAGGGCCACTGTGACAGGTGATAATACTGTCCGTTAATATCAATAATTAGTCTTCTGGGCTTTCCCTCAGATCTCCGCGTGTTATATGTGCGATATGTCATATTACTCGGGGTGATCTATACGAGTATTAGTATATACAGTCGGTGCAGAATAGTTATGTAAATCACCAAACCAGAAATGTGGTGTACTTGCACAGCTTGCACACTTTTCTAAGCTCGTATTTCAGCAGTGCCGAGATCGCCGAAAATATCTACTCGTTTTACCATTGTAGCAGGAAATATTTTAGGGCCTGTCATCTTGCTTAACACATGGAAGCGTGTGGTGCGCAGCCTTCATCAACTGTGAGAGGAGGCGAGCAGAGGCTTGGACCCATTAGACGTTCTGCCTTATGGGCCTAGCCTTTGGGGGTTTTTAGTGGGTATGGCTTAGCGAGTCATACAGTAACCTTGTGAGGGCTGCAGCCACACCTCCGAGTTTCTTCTTGAATGGATCTCCCCCACAGGCTGGTAGCATGCCAAAAAAACCCTTGCACAGTATAGGTTAAACTGTATTAGTAATTACTAATAGATTGTACGGTATTATTTTTTTATTACACTGTGCCCCGCCGACGCCTTCGTGCTGATCAGATCTCCAAAGGCTTAGAGATCTCTAGTGACCGATATGACCCCGGGGAAGATCCGCGGTCAAAAGAGGGACTAATCGACGCCTGTGTGACGGAGCTATGGATTGCCAATAACAAGATAAGGTAAACCTCAAATTCATATGAAATGTTGAGCCTCGAATGCAGGGAGGAAGAAAGGGCGAATAGGAGAGCAGCAAGACGGGCGTCGCCGAGCACGGCGAATTCGACAGAGGCAAGCCGGGAGGGGCTGGCGGAGCGAAGGTAAACAAAAGTCAGGATTTTTTTGTTTTATTTGTATTGCAGGCATCCTTTGGTACACGGTCCTAGTAGCGGTCGAAAGGTCAACTTTAGCAGCGATGATGAAGGGGACAGCGCTACACGATCATCCAAGATGCCGAGACGGACTGTGAGGAGTCAGCGACCTGCTGCAGGTGGGCGGATTTGAGGAGGCGTGATATACTTCTAAAATATCATCAATAACTTGCCTTGTTAGTATGAGTGCTATAAGAAAGCTTTACACAGTACGGCGGTCATGACGGGGACTAATAAATAGGTGTTTGTGATGTATCCAAGCTCGACTGTATGAACCTTGGTTTTCAAACACATATCCTATCAAATTCATTCTGGCTTGGGGCCTCCCCGTCTCCTTAGTTTCATAGCTCTCCACGCCTGAGAGTAGCCTTCAGAGCTGTTGTTCATCTGCAGTTCGCGGCGCTTTTTACAACGTCAATGTTTTCATCCTGCTCATTCGTATGCTTGATTGCATCTCAGGAGGGACAGAGAGCAGCCAAGGAAGCGCGGGCGCCAATAGTGTGAGGCTTGAAGGCTTCTTCGACGGAGCTGTATTATAGCATATAGGCCTCGCCAGAGGGCTCATCGGAGATTCATCGAGCGGAGCCCCCAACACGTGCAATACCAATGCCGGATCGCCCTCGACCACCGGAGCCATCAAGGCCGAGGGGCCCTGAGCCAGCCGACTCCTCTGGGAGCCAGCGGTTGGGAGAGGGCGCTCTTCCTCCGTTCCGTATGAGGGGCTCAGTGTATCGGAAATGGGAGGTAGGAAGATTCTTGGTAACATTATTGATGAGCTTTGATTAGCAGGATTGGGAGGTAGATTATTTGGACAGAGGGATTCGGAAGTACCACGACAAGAAACTGCGATGGAGGCTAATGCTGGAAGATCCTGAGCTGAAGTACGCTGTCATCAGTTCGGTATCTTCAGAATCGGCGACGCTGCAGGTTTGCGCCGGATAGAAAGGAAGAGCATTTGCGGGAGAAATTCAAACGTTTGCAGAAGCAAGGCTATTACGGTTAACAATGTTGAGTGTTGCACGAAATTGTATTTTCATGTTGTATGGTTGTCGATTTCACAGTTGGTACGCGGAAGAATACAAGCCGTAGTCAAGGCTGACACACGAGTGTTGAATGATTAGATCATTGACGTACAGATATAATAAGAATACTGATGCTCTACCTCCTACGAGGATGAAGGAATGAAGTCACAGACTGTGACTCACAGTACTCCTCCACGTGGGGGTGTATGATGATTTATGCCTACGGTATTCTCGGGCGCTTGTTTGGAATTGTACTGACGGCAAAAAGTGCTGTCATAATTCACCTTATATTAGTCGATACGTGCATTTGGTTGCCGTTTGTCTGTATCGGGATGGTCACAGGGAAGGTCTTTTTGGTATCAGCGGGGACCTGCGATAAATAATGCCTTTGGGAGTTTAGCACCCACCTTTATTGGGCGGATAATCACTATGTGCCACTGTGGGAGAACTGACGGCGAAAATGTGGTTCCTTTACAAGCAGAAGACTTTCGCAACGTTGGCCCATTAGGCTTCCTGCTTCATTATATACTGATTGCGCTACATCACTTGTTAAGCCCCATTACCTCTATGGGAGGCAACCCCTATGAAAGCGCCGCCTCCGAGCATCGACCCGAGCACCTGGCAGCAGCGACGGAAATATCGAATGAGAGTAAGGACACAGCGAGGTCGATGTAAGTCTATTAGCGGTCCAAGGACTCACTTGGTGGTCCTTTAGCTCGGACGGAAGCTTTATATATGAGGACGCAATAGAACCAGAGAGCTACGGTCCAGAGGAAGGGGAACCTGCGCTACAGGCTATTATACCTCCACTTCCAACTCCCCCTGCTGCTTCTTCTCCTTCTCTACGTAGGTTCGGTAATTCGTTTTGAGTTAGGTCAGCATCGGGCACCTGGGCGTGAAGAAATGCACGCTTCTCCTGTAGCTTATCTTATGCAGGAATCATCCGCGAAACTCTCTTCGTGGCCGCTGGTACATGATCAGTGGCTGTGATAGCCAATATATTGACTCTTCGTCGGAATGACTTCTTGATTGAGCTCGAGTCGGGCAGTCACCGCGAAACACGCCGGACGGATGCCCGATCATACCTACCGATATAGCGAGGCCGCACGTTTATAACAAGTGGGACGAAGGGAACTCCGTAGCTCATGACGAGGGACTTTTGGTTGGAAGGAAAAGCAGACATCTCACTGTGAAAGGTTGAGGAAATATGGCGGCAAAAGGAACAGATGGAAGCTGGTGCTTGGTGACTTGGAGCTACAGTTGGTCGAATTGGAGGCGCACGGGAGAGCATCTGCGTGATACGTGTCGGCGGCAGTGCAAATACCAAAGTGTGGTTCGAGCTTTAATAGCACCTATTACTATTCTATTTACTTATTTTATGAGACCAGTATTGTTCAGCAAGTCCTATCTACTGTTGTGTTATTGAAGGTCGTATTGAACCAATATACAGCCATTATAGATTCATCTGTAATATCACAGAAAACGCCGCGCTCGCTCTCTAGTACTAATTCTCTCTTTTCCATCTATCGCTTCCATAAGGCTGTGCACTGTAATTGGTTGACATACTTTATATCACTATTTATAAATGACCTCTCTAAGCTGCCCGTGGGTTAGGGTGCTCTATAGGTTAATGAGTCCGGCTACGGTGACGGCTACGTTTTTCAGCTAGCAGGTTGAGTTTTGATATGGTTGCTAAAGCGTATCCTGCTGTGTCCTCACTTCCCCCCTCTGCCCGACAAGCAGTCTCTAAAGCCGTTGATGGAGTTTATACTCCTTTAGTTGAATTCATTATAGATGAAGCATCCCAGTTAACAGGAAGGCCCCTTATCGTTGGTGTATCAGGGGGACAAGGAAGTGGCAAGACCACAACTACTAGAGTAGGCCAACCCGTCCCAATCTTTTTGCCCTTCGGGCGCTCTTCACTTCGGAAGATACTGTTCAGAATTTCTCAGTCGTGCGGCAAAAATCATTCTCGAATCTCTGCGAAAAGTAAATGAAGTCACGCAGAATTTTGAGAAGCTCCGTCCGCCTCTAGCTTTTGAACTTAGCGAACTTAGCTCGGAGTCGGCGCAGGTGAAGGAGCCAATCACCGCTGATCATATTTGTGAAACTCAACTCGTTGGGATGCTTAAGAGAAATGGCAGGGAGCTAGGGTTGTTGGATGCCTGCGAATTTCCTCTTTCTTTCGGACAGATCTTGTCATTGCTGGGATGCGATATCAGGATAGGATTGCAACACTGTTAGTCTTAGCTGGTCTGTTGCCTTTCCAGGTGCTACAAAGCATGATAGCCTCCAACACTCAGCGCCGGTGTATTGGTATATCACTGGATGACTTTTACTTGTCCAAGGAGGATCGCGTTAGGAAGGCCTCTACGACCGGCATCGAGGCTTTGAGGACGCGGGGGCCTCCGGGCACGCACCAGACAGAGCGGTTAATGAAGGTGAGCAGCAACTTTGGTAACTCGTAGGAGAGACAACGATATACATGTTTCAGCGCATTTCGCCTACCTTATTGTTATACACAGGCTGACACTTTGCCTTTTGGGCCTCTATTCAGGGGAACTCTCGCATGTCACGGTCAACGCCTAGTGCTTGTGGATTGCGGTTAATAGTCGATAGAAGAGAGTTGAGTCATTTTGGCAGTCCGCCTACGCCTCTTTATTCGTAAATTGAGCTTTCTTAATCAGCAACTTTTAACTTCTCCATTCGCCGAATCGGCGGCTCTGTTGTCGAAATTGACTCTAAGACTACTTCGCCAGCTTCGAGCTTCAAGCTCGCACCCTACTGAAGGCTGTCCGTACAGGTGCTCGCTGATCTCCATGACCCCAACCGAATCGGCCAACCGCTACTTCTGCCACATTTCGATAAGTCGCTGGATACTACAGTTGAGGATGAGGAGGTCCCTGGCCTCGATGCCGGGGACGTATTCCTGCTGGAGGGATGGTACGTCTCTGCCATCTTTGATAAACTATAGCAATCCCGCTCAGGTGTGTTGGCGCTCCACCACCGTTGCCCGATGAACCTGCCGGTTCTATGAACGACATCGATGCTGACTTGGAGTTCCGAGAGTTTGTAGATGACGAGCTGCGCGGCATTTACTCCGAAGTTTGGGCGCAGCTAGATATCCATGTGCACTTGCAAGTAGGACCGTCACGATGAAAAAGATTCTCTGAAACTTTTGGTTCGGAATCGTTGATAAATGTTGTTAAGTTTGCAGGTTCCGAACTGGCAGTGCGTCCTGAAATGGCGGCAAGACCAAGAGGATGAGCTGTGCCGAAGAGTCGGCGGGCAAGGTGTCAATGTGGAGGAGTTCTGCCGAGGCTATGAGAGGATAACGCGACGAATGCTGAAGTGGTGCCCCCTACAGGCCGATGCGGTAGGAAGCCAAACTAGTACCCTATCTCCTATACCGTTTTATCAGGTCATTTACCTTGACGAGGACCATCAGATATCTGGCTGCCGGATTGGCCATCCGGGAGACGATCGATGAAATATGTCGCTTTGTGTTTCTATTGCTAGCTCGTATGAGCGCTTTTCTGTGATGCCCACCACTACGCTTTGCGTTCACCGCACTTCTCTAACAACAACGTCTTTCTGATAAGCATCTCTCCGGAGGGGATCCATTCACGACTGGCGTAACAATCCTACTACTGTTCGCACCGCATGCAACACCTCCCGCAACGGAAACAGTCCTGGCCGATTCGCCTAGCCCAGAATACTATCGGCGCGCTTCTGAGAAGTGAGCCGCTTCATCACACTGTGTGGCTTCATAACCTGCCCCCGCCGCCGCGGACAGGTGCTCCTCCGCGACCCTGTAGGGAGGTCGAGAACGAACTTCGAAACCTGAAGATGGGTCTCCAAGAGGTGCATCAGATCTATTCTGCCTTCTCACAGATAAAGCAGAATAGTATGCCTCCATAGCTCAGAGCTTCCAAAACTAGTAGTGTTGTAGGCACTAGGAGGCTTGTACTCACTGCAAGGGAGGTACCAACTGATTCCATCATCTATCTGGTCAGAGACCGTCAAGAATACGTCTCTGGCATACTGCGGAGCTTGGTAAGATACTGTGTGCGAGTTCAAAGACCCGGCTGGACATTTGATCAACACCTGACAAGTGTGACGTGGAATTATACAGTGTGTGGTTCAGGAAGAACACTTCTCCGACTTTATCTTTCTGGATTCCCTTGAAAGGGAATCCCTTGGATTTTTGCTCACTGTTCGTTTAAGTATGTCGCACGACTTACCGAGAGCTCCTAGGCCCATGCTCCAGCTTTCGAGCTGAGCTACAGCAGTACGGGGATATTTTCAGGTGGAGCTTGGAGGCTGCTTCGACACCGTTAAGTGGGATGATTTCCTTTATATCTTCCTCCGTTTTTGTTCCCTTTCCAAGATAGAGCTCTGTCAGCTTATGTTCCTCATAATTGTAAGTCGACGAGCCTCTCTTATTATCAGTAGCAGCTCAGGTGAAAGAAGTGAAGTCTTGGACCGTCCACTATTTGACCGCCTCTCAGCTAGATGAGTTTTACTCCAGGTAGGCCACAGAAGTGACATGTTGTCTTTTCATTACGTGAAACCATCTCAGATTTCACCACTGCCCAGTGCACTCCTTCGACACCCATGACATTCACTTCCGCAGATTGCCCTTGTCGAGATACTACACTAACGACTTTGTTGAACTTTGCTTTCGGTTCACCAAGATAATCAATCCTTTGGTACACTTGCAGAGGTCACGTTGCTTTCTGACTGTCGGCTTGCACAACCCACCAGGTCTATACAACGCAGTGTGCCGTCCGTAAGGTTCTGGGACAACTATGATCGGACGGAAGTCTACAATCGAAAGCTCACGCTTGAATTCTTCCTTATCCGGAAAACACACTTGTTTTTGCAAGTAGCGTAACCTCTCGCGCGGCTCCGCGATAATCACGGCTCAGGGGGAACCATCTTTCCGTGAGAGCTGCGACATCCTGCTCCCAGCTGTGATGGGTGGCGATCCTCTAGTGACCGAAATGCAAAATCGTGAAGTACCAAAACCTGAAGATAGCGCTCCCGCAGTCCGAAGCAGTAATAGTCCGAAGAGACGAGTCTCTTTGGGAGAGGTTCGCCCAGTTGCCGAAGCCAAAGTAGAGCCACTCAGCGCAGTAGAGCCCTTATCTGCTGGAGTACAGTCTCCAAATGCATACGCCCGACTGAACGAGCACCGGCATTCAAACGCCGAGCCGCCGCCGGTAGCTCATGGCTGAGCTGCAGGGGAGAACAGTGGACTACAGGTGGCCTCGGAGAAGCGAAGCTCTTTAACTGAGTTCGACACTACCCTCAAGCTGCTCCCCAAAGTGTCTGCTGCATCAATGAAGGATCGTCCTTCTATGGCACGAGTAATGGAGAAAGTGAGATGCCAGGTCATTTGTCGGAGGCCAGCACACATCGTTCCCAGGCTAAAGTGACTGCTACATTTAAGAGCACGTTTGCAAAGAAGAAGCAGGCGCCTACCGAGGCCGACTCTGATGATGATGTGCCGATTGATGAAAAGAATGTATATTCGGGATCCGCCGGCGGCTCGTATGCTTGTGCCAGATTTCCATTGAAAACGTCCCATCGTGGATGAGGTCTTTTGTGAGCCCACCAGTTAAGAGATCGGTCACCGAACGAGCCCAGGAAGCCGAGTTCATTCGAAAATGCCGTGAGAGGAAGGGCGACACTAAAAGCGTGGTCGGATGCTTCAGCTCCGCTTGGGAGGATCGTCTCGGCCTAGGTAACGCTGTTACAAGAAGGGCATCAGGCTCCGATACTAACCAGAGCTAGACCCAAATGAAGACCTACCATGGAATAGTAACTCTTGATGATGATGTGTCATTGAGCCTCTTGCTGTTGTGTTTCATACAGGGGCATCTATCTGCGCACGGGCAACTATAGGGAGTGGTAGTTTTGGATACAAACATGGAATAGATTGGTGAAACTGCTAGGTTTGCTCTAGTTCGAGATGCCCAACTCGCCAGTACTATTGAATTCAACAGGTTGGCTCACTGAGTACCTCCCACCAGAGCTCATTCAATCGGCCGGCCAGGACCGTTCCGTGCTGGTTGTTTTTAAACCCGCCTTTTATCGGTGTCAGCTTCCCGACGATCATCCCGAAGATTCTCTGGTCTCTTGGCTGGTTCGGCGGTACACTATACCACCCGAACTGATGGATGATGAGCTAAACCCTGCCCTCAGCGGAGGAGGCGGATTCGGTCCGTTATGCCATCGACTGGACAAAGAAACGAGCGGTGAGCAGCTGTCTGCATCATCGCCCGGGCCAATCGCTCATAGGTCCGGTTTTGGTGGCGAGAACCATTGAAACGTGGAAGTTCATTCGACATCAATTCCAGCGGGAACAAGTCCAAAAGAGATACGTCTGTCTAGTCAGTGGGACAATTTCGCGCGATAGTGGCGTCATCGATAGCCCGATTCGAGTGCGCCGAACAGACAAGCGTGGGTAGATTGTGGCGGTATTGGCTGCATGGTTCAAGCTTAGATACTTCTGCAGAGATCGGCTCTGGTCCGGCGTGCTCCTCGGCACACTCTGAGTTCCGCGTGCTCGAACGATACGAAGAAGGCTGCACGCTCGTGTCAGTGAAGATCACGACCGGCGTCACTCATCAAATTAGAGTAAGCTTTCCTGTCAGCTTACGTGATAGCTCAGGCTGGCCGTGCACAGGTACATATGGCCCAGGGACTTGGACACCCAATAGTTGGTGATAGAAAATACGGCAGCACCAGCAGACAGCCTGATCTGTCATTGGTGACAAGAGTGCCGGATAGAGTATTCCTTCATTGCTATGAACTTGGGTTCCGGTCGGAAAAAGACTCGGACCATCTCACGACAATCAAATGCTCGCTGCCAACTGAACTACGGAATGTGAGTTACCTGCTTCCTCGCGATCCACTCCGGGATTCGCTTCCTGCCGGCCGGCGGTCGAGTCCCTTGGTGCCCAGTATAGTGGTGACAGCGTTGAAGTATCTGTTGTAACTGTTCGTCACCATGTTGGAGCACTCGGCGGAACACGCCCGAAATGCCGCCCTCCTCGCCGTTTGCATTCAGACAGGTCTCTATCAGTTACTCTGGTCCCTCACTCCTACGTCAACCTGTCCCATACCACCAGAGCTCCGAGCATTGTTGGCAGGTCTCCTGGGTTTACCATTAGGCGCAGCTTCACGGCAGTGGTTAGGCTAGTTGCCAATACTGCTACTGTGTAATCTGCTCTCAGGCACATACCGTATTCCTCTTTGACTTCCCGGGTGGTGACAGCACTTGTGTCGGGTGAGGATGAACGAGTGAAGGACTGCAACTCAAATACGACTGTCCGAAAGGAAATGCAGGACAATCTCCAGGTGCACGGTCGCCGAGGATTCCTTTGCCCAAGAACGTACCTCATAATGGTCAGATATCCCGCTCTGCACAGCTTTCTTCCGACTGGTTCTTTTCGGTCCATCCAGAACTCTTCAAGAGGGACCTGAAAAAGGTTGAGGTGAGAGCCAATCAGGCAGCGGCGGTCTGGTGCCGTATTGTCTTCAGGGAATCACGGTTCGGGACACCAGCGATAAGCTCGGCATTCTCAAGGCTCAGTACCCATCTACGGACCGATCAGTGGATGCGCTCAAGACCACTCAAATTGCTTGGGGCCTCAAAAAGACGGAGATCGCAAAGCATCCTGTATCGGTGGCACCGCTAGGTTGGTTTGATCGTTAACTAGCTTCTGCTCAATAAGCCTGTGTTTTCGCCTGTAGAGGCAGGAGAGGATCTCTAATCGTAAAATTCATTTTGGGCTTCATACTCAGTTCATTGAGTAACCCTTCGAGGCTTATCGTTAGGTGTTGCGACAGCTAAGCAACCTGCAAAAATCCGAATTGGAAAACCTGCAATGAAACCGCGAAGTCCAAGAATTGAACCGAAGAAGCAGCACGCAGACCGGTCACAGCCGGCCTACGCCAGAGTTCGGCAAGATTTGTAGGCTAATCAGGAACGACTGCCGCCACACAATCTCGTGTCTCTCTTATCAGTTTTCAGACATACGACTATGGCAAGAAGGCTAGTCAACCATCCTCACGAGTCGGTGAGCTCGTGAATGAGGTTGTTAAGATTGTAGCGAATGCTTTACCGAGTGATGGCACATATGTTACATTGACTCAGCTAATTGAAGATCACACGGAAATACGGGATATCCTCAAGTTAGACAGATCATGGTGATTTCACTACATCCTCTCTCAATCAGATTGAACAGCGATCTCGGGAAGCCTCTTGTGGATGTCGCTCTGGTCCGTTCTATACTGGCAACCTACGGACGCAACAAGTTCAGATTTACCAATGTCGGAGTTGATACCAAAATAGCACACAAAAGTTGAGCTGCAAGATACCCTTGTCACGATGGTCGTTGTTGTTGTGATATTATCATTTCTGCTCTATGTAACTCGAGTTATAAGTGTCACATTGTCAAAAATACCCCATGGGGACACACCGCCAGGAAGTAACTCTCCCGCTCAGTGCTTCACGTCAATGAGGCAAGTTACATCATGTAGATCTACAGCACCAAGTGCTGAGGACTTAGTGGTGGTTTACACAATATTCGATATAGGATGCCCGAATCTTTTCTTGGACTGAATGGAGTGCCGTTCAGCAAAGGAGGCTCTCTGAAGGAAATGCAGTTGATCCGCCGAGGGATGTTGTCATACCGCACTGCACTGCTACACACGCTTACTCGAGGGAAGACGAAAAGGAGTCCCATACCGTTTGACACGAACTCGACCACCTTACCGGAATTTCTGTTCTCTCGTCGCTCGGCAAACGATCGTACTCTATGAATGGTAATCCCCCCATATTTGCAAAGTTGAGGGGAACCCGACAGCTAAAGTTGATACATACATGTGATAGGAAGTATGTGTAGTTATGACGTCTCAGCGAGTATCATAGCTTGTTAGGGATTCTAACCATATCACGTCCACTTCAATACCCGCGAATGTGAGGACCATTTTCGCGAACTGTTCGCGAAAATAGTCCTCATATAAGCGCGCGCTTCGCAGTCTATGTTGCGCAGTGTATCAGTTGTACTGTGTAGCAGTTACACTTTAACTCAAGTGAGAGTAACTCTAAACTTAACTGGAAACTTGGCACACTTAGTTACCGATGCTGCTGCATAGCGACATTGCTCATAGCAAGCTCCTCTTCTCTTGGGCATAATGCCGACACGGTGTGGGCGAGTTCCGACAGTAGCAGGAAGGGATCGAACACCATGGAAGGGAGTAAACTTGCTGCGTATAAGACTAACAATGTTGTTCGGATTTGACAGTAGGCTTGAGCCCTTATAAGGGGAACAGAGAGAGCTCAACTAAGAATAGACTGATCACGTATGGCCAACCAACGAACAAACAGTGCACAGAAGTAATCTGGGCTCTCGTAAGGGAGCTACGGAATCTGTGCATAGGTTAGAAGGACTACAGCGTGATTTCTGCTCTCGTAAAGCGTAGGGTGATGAACTGAAGAGACTAACAATATGATGTTATATCGACAATGAAATATCAGAAATTTTATGAACAGCGACGCGCTATACAGAAAGACTTGATAGCAGCTGTTGAATACCTCTGGTTCTAGTTTCACCGGACAGCACAGCTCTTATCTTCTCCTCGAATGCCTCTACAGAACCACACATCGCAGTTATGAGAGTGTGGAGATGTATGTATGTTCCGATTGGACATGAAGGCTTAGCTCGAGAAAGACTGAAGGTGCGCAGCCTTGCCCGCATGTTTTCAAACTCATCGGCACATATAACATCAATGTACCATAAAAGCAAGCATATCAGCAAGCCTAAAAGGCCTGTGTGCTCAGACCCACAGTGGGGAACACACATATTAAATAATGATAAACAGCCACCGAATGAACATTTCAGAAGGACCACAAAAGTAGACAACTTCGTGTAGCGTAAGTTTATAACAGTGATATCTGCCTCGGTGTGGGTATGTAAGAAGACAGCAAGCTCGTAAACACACCACATACGATCAAGATAGTCTGGAGACCACAATACAACCAACTTTTTGGAGGCTCGAACATAGTCCGACAATCTTGATATACCATCTGATTTCAGAACAGGATCCAATTGGTTAATACAGCACTTATCAAAAAACACCATAGTGTTTCGGTGCATGACATGCGAGATAATACATAGACCGATAAGGAATATTACGTGGACAAGGACCACTCCCATGATGTTGAATGTTGTCGTTGATACGATGGAAAAATATATTAAAGCACCGAGATAGGACCAAGCAATAACTGCGGATACCGAAGGAGAGTTGAAGAATGCTAGCAGCGTCACAAGCTTCCAGAATCCACTCGCCGACCATGAGTGGCTCAGGAAAATGTCAATCGAGTCAACTGGAGATGACGGTTTCGGAGCCTCCTTCGGAGCGGCATCCTCACCAAGAAGGGAATTACTCATCATTATCGATATCATAGAGCAGGCCCTCAAACCTTGTGTATCAACCCCATGAGAGATAGCCATCTGATGATCGTTGATGGATGATTGCTTTTCAAGGTTTCCTCCGTGCATCGACAACAAGCGCAGCCATAGCGGCCGCGGAATCGTGACAATGTGTATGCGTGCACGTATGTCTCCATTTCTGAGGAGTAGAGCCTCTGACTGCGGGGACCGCAAGAGAAGGCCCGCTCGACGACACAAAAGTTTTATTCAATAGCCTTGAGGACGGTGACCTGATGCACTGGGAGCTGTGGGGCATGTGTAGCACCCAACAATCGAGCTCAAACTCTACAAACGGGCTAGATGCTCACCGGTAGTCGCGGTGTGCTTCGGGGAGGAGTCACTCCTCAGGAGTGGTGCAAAAGAGTTTCCTCTCACGTGGGTCGAGTCATACTAGGTTTACATCGAAAGAGTAGAGGTACCAGACACGTTACTGAAGGTAGAGGAGAACGTAAGCTACATGAATAGCGCCATAATTGAAGAGGCCTACAGAGAACCAGGGCCTGTTTACGGGCCTCACATGGAGGTAGTGCCGCGTTATTCTGTGGGCGACGAACTATGAAGCATAGTCTATAAGCAGTTTATGCGACCTGATCAATCGCGAGCCGAAGCAATGTTATTGCAAAGGGGTGCGATCCGCTGGGTTGTCGTTATCCCCTGACGCGAAGATCTATCCTCCAGCAAAGCCTCCGGTCTTCCCCACGTATCATGGCATAATTAAAGTACGTCTACCTTTTATTTATTCACTTGCCAATAGAGCTGTGATCACTTCCTATATGGGCTTTCATGAAGACGTGTTTTGTTTGGTAAAATTCTCTCAAGTGACCAGTGATTACTGGCCTTTTCATCCAGTTTTCTGATAATAGAATTGTAACCAGCTAGTGTAAACGCAAATGCGCAAGGCGATAAGACCAGATACTCCTCCTTAGTGGGCTGCGTCCCAGTTACCGAGTAGAATCTATAGCCAGAACGGAGTACACACAGTGAGGGGATCGATGAGACTAAACGATCACTGAGGTTAGTTCCTACGAGCGAGAAGTATGTTTCAAGTAACAGCTGAATACAACACGAAGAATACGACTCAGATTCTACAACCTAGTTACCACAAAGTATGATTCTCTGGTAACAAAGTAATTTGTTCAAACTCAGAGTAAACAATTTGAATTGGAACCGCATGGCCTTTTGCAGTTTGCACTCGATAAGACTTTTGAATGTATTCTAGATCGAAGTGTTGTCCGCTTGGTTTGAACACGACACCTGAGTCATTGTGGCTCATGGGTTGCCTCGTGTTGATCACATGTGCGTGAGCATGTGCATCAATGGTCCAACAGGGGCTTTGGCTGACTTGGAGTATCCCCAATCTCACTCAGTATCGTGAGGTGCAAAATATATTCTAGGGCAGTGTATATTAGCATTTGCTAGGAGAGAATACGAATATAATAACTGACGATCTTGTGATCACATTTTGAGACGCAACACTCTATTCGAAGGTTCCGATGTACGCCTGAAGCGGGATCTCCTTGACGCTCCAGCCTCGCTGCTTCAGTTTCCCAAACAGAGACATCTAAAACTGCCTAACGTTACCTCCGTCTCGTAGTTGATGATGTCGCTATTTACGATCCGCTGTCATTCGACTTATATTTATGACCCGTTAACTCAGAGCTCACCACTAAAACTGAAACCTCCTGATAATGAAGAGATTATTGCCTATAAGGGTTCCCATTAGGAGGGCTCCTCATCTAACAAAATTACCTTCCCAGGCACCGAACCCGCTTGTGATAAAATAGCTCGTGCGTCAGACTAGAGTTCTCTTACTAGGCGTAAGAGTGGCCTTACCACTCAGATCTTAGAGACTGATGAAAGCGCACGACCTTGGGCTATAAGATGCAGCCCACTGGCAGAATTACGTTGCGAACCGGGACGAAAATATTACGTTCCAAGACTAATAATATAGTAACACACGAATACACTAGGACTATGCAGAAGTCTACAATTTAGACCATTACTATACAAGTCTTGAAGGAGTGGCACGCTCGTAGGTTGGACCGACCAACGTGATAGGCGCAAGTACGGCAATTGTGTTACAGCCCGAAGACATTGCCGGAAAGGATCTTATCGTGTCTACAATACGCAGTAAAACCGTTCGAGGACAACAGGGTAGAGCTCAGGTTCCAATACCACCCGATAGGAGCGTTCTCATCTTCTCCTCAAAGGCCTCAGAAGAACCATACATCTCAATTATGAGGTTTTTGAGATTGTATGTATGGGCTGGACACGAACACTTAGCGCCAGTCAGACTGAATGTGCGTAGGCTCACGTCGGTTCTTTCGAGGTCGTTGGCACATTGAGCAATAAGGTACCATACGAGTAAGCATATTAGAAGACCTGATAGGGCTCCAAGTCCGGCATAAATGGAGCCATAGTGAGAGTTACACGTACTCAACAATGACAAAAAGCCGGCGATCAACAAATGCGAAAGCGCCGACATAGTGCAGAACTTTGTGTAGGTCAAGTCTATAACAGTGATATCTGCCTCGGTGTGGGTATGTAAGAAGACAGCAAGCTCGTAAACACACCACATACGATCAAGATAGTCTGGGGACCACAATACAACCAACTTTTTGGAGGCTCGAACATAGTCCGACAATCTTGATATACCATCTGATTTCAGAACAGGATCCAATTGGTTGATACAGCATTTATCAAAAAACACCATAGTGTTCCGGTGCATGACATGCGAGATAATACATAGACCGATAAGGAATATTACGTGGACAAGGACCACTCCCATGATGTTGAATGTTGTCGTTGATACGATGGAAAAATATATTAAAGCACCGAGGTAGGACCAAGCAATAACTGCGGATACCGAAGAAGAGTTGAAGAATGCTAGCAGCGTCACAAGCTTCCAGAATCCACTCGCCGACCATGAGTGGCTCAGGAAAATGTCAATCGAGTCAACTGGAGATGACGGTTTCGGAGCCTCTTTCAGAGCGGCACCCTCACCAAGAAGGGAATTACTCATCATTATCGATACCATAGAGCAGGCCCTCAAACCTTGTGTATCAACCCCATGAGAGATATCCATCTGATGATCGTGTTGGTGGATGATTTCCTTTCAAGGCTTCCTCCGGCCAATGTAAGCAAGC
The DNA here is from genome assembly GCA_013115145.1 of Perkinsus chesapeaki. Classification (NCBI taxonomy): domain Eukaryota; phylum Perkinsozoa; order Perkinsida; family Perkinsidae; genus Perkinsus; species Perkinsus chesapeaki. Next base: position 49,248 of record JAAPAO010000171.1, read on the forward strand.
GCGGCCATAGCGGTCACGGAATCGTGACCTGGTACATGCGTGCAGATCTCTGTTCGTTGCCCGTAGAGTTATTTGCTACGAAATCAATGGTGTATACACTATGTTAAGGGCCACATGTTGGCACTGGACTACTATATGCATCAAATGAGGCTCCGTTTCGAATTCGTGGCAACAGAATCTGTTGTACTAATATCCTCCGAGACCGGCTGCAAGTTGCCATGCGCGGCCACTGAGTCGGTGACGTCGACAGCTTGGGCGGAGACAGCATTGGGTAGTTCCCCATCATCACTAACCCGATAGCGACTAGTGTATCACAAAGAGCAATACTATCACGTGGAAGCACCGCGGTATGGATACAATCATATATAACATGCGGAGAGGGATTGAGAAATGTGAGGTCGGCTATAGGGCCTGTCAGGACCCTGGGACAGACGACGTAGACACGCGAGCCCTCACTGGGAAAACACTTACCTTTCGTGGGAGGTGAATTATCGGATAGGGAGATCGAGCACCTTGCAGCGGGAGTGTGCGTGGCCAAGCACACGGAGCATTTTGGGGCAATAGAGTTCCCTCCGTCCAGAAGGCGCATTCACTAAATGTCCCATGGTCATCTCCAACATCTCCACGTCACGGCGCAACGAAAGACCCACCCTACGGTGCAGACCACACGACAGTCCACCATACATACAACTGACAGTGAACCGCAAACGAAGCTCACGCCCTTGATAGTAATCCTTCACTAAGGGATAAGAAACCGAGCGAGGTCCGTGTGGGTATGTGAACGTTCCCGCTTCGCGACGCCAAATATAATCCCTTTGCTGTCGTTCGCTCAACAAGGAGTATTCGGGCTTCTTGGCAAATCGGCAATTATTGGAATTGTATCCTCGAGCGTGTTACATCTCGTATAACTCGAAACTCAACGCAGAAGGTTCAAACCTTCTTAAAAAGTTTTTGACGCTTAAAGTGGAAGACGGGCGTGCCTTCCGGGAGTGTATTTACAAGCCTTCGAAAGGTGGAGGAGGGCTCTTCTTGGCAGCAAACCAATCGAGAGCGGCTTGATGATCCTTGGTAGATGTGAGCGGTCCGCGCTCAACACTTGCCGCCTCGAGCCAAGCGGGGAAATCCTGAAGCAAGTAATGCTATGTAGGAACTGCAGATGGCAGGAAATCTAACCTCGTCGAGCTTCTTTCGAATAACTTTCTTGGCGGCCCGAACACCAAGCGGGCCATTATTCGCAATAGTCGAAGCCAGCTCCAAAGACATATCGAAAACCTGAGCGATTATCGAAAGGGCAATCGAGAGAGACGTGAACTCTTACTGCCACAGCATCGTCGTTCTCCGTCAACCTATTAACCAGACCCAGCCTATATGCCTCGGATCCTTGCACTGGCCGTGAAGTGTAAATCTGATATTGGCTGCTGCGATGTGGCAGTCTATACAACGGTTACCATGTCCAGTGCTGTAGAAATGGGGAGCATCATAGGTAAGAGTACACATCCACCAACTCCAGGTATCAAACCGAGGGCCGTCTCAGGAAGCCGGAACACTGTCTTGGGAGATGCAACACGCAACTGGAAGGCAAAAGTGAAGGCAACGCTGAGGTCCGGTACTCACGTCACAGGCAAGGGTGAACTCTAGTCCACCGCCCATAGCATGACCATGCACTGCACCAATGACGGGCATGGGGAGGCCTAGCACAGCTTTAACGCCTTCTTTCATGGCCATGAGGTATCTAAAGCGATAAGTCTGGCTGGGCAGGCGTGGACAAACTCTCACTGTGTGGCGTAATCTGCAGTGAAGCTCCTGGAGGCCTTCAAGTCTCGTCCCGAACAGAAGGACTTTCCTTCGCCAGACAGAATCACAGCACGACACTCGCTTTTCGGAAGGGCCGCCAAATACTGCAAGCAGATTCTTGACCAAGTATCCACCGCTCCCTCCTTGCCTTTGTAGCGCTAATGACGTCCTTCATCATCTCTATAGTAATAGCGTTACGAACATCTGGCCTGTTGAAGGCCAGGTTGTAGACATTAGAGGCACCTGCTGGTACGGCTGCCTCGGAGAGGATAATACTATGACCCACCCCGTGGAGCCTTCCGAAGGAGAACTTGCCCAGATACCAATCCAGCCTCTGCCGCAAGGGAGTGGCATAGTCTGGCTCTTGCAGCTGATAGCATTACTAACAAACTAAGTTGGCGAGCAAATTGCAAATTCGACGGAGATCAGGCTCGCTATACCGTAACATAAATTCGTCTTGGTGGAGCACCTCAGGTGTGCGCCATCATTTCTCTCGAGGGATTGTGGAGCGAGCGTACTTGGACGACTCCACAATGATATAAGAGAGCGAGCCGTGGAATGCTCCGAGTACCAGCGGTTGAGCGGGTCAAGACCTATTGAAAAAGAGCAGCCATAGGTCGAAACCAACACACTTGAAAAGTTCAAGTCAGATAGCTCCATCGTGGAGCGGCGCCTGAATCTGCTGCGTCACGCCGGTTGTACACTACAGTTAAGAAGGAGTTGCTTTTAGTAGTGGGATCCACTCTACCTTCGGTTTATATTGTCTAAAATGGCCCTCCTCGCGGTCTCAAAGTGATACCAGTAACGACAGTGTTCGTGCCATGCACGGCACGACCAAGACCAAACTTCAGCCGCAGTTTCTTGTGTGCGGCTCCCTCTACCCTCTCTAATGTTCGAATGCCAATTCGCTGGTCTCGGGAGACCCTCCTAGGGAGAGACGGTAACGTCGCAGGTCGATACAGGTCGGCTCACTTACAACACAACTACCGTCTCTGGGAACTATAAGAATCATAATAATTATAAAAATCAATTAGCAGCGCGCTCTTCTCTAACAATCAATCTATCAGACTTGCCGTTCCACACAACCACAGCCCTACGGCCTTCCACAGCTTTGAGGATCATATCAAGGCTTCTGCCAAGTCGAGCCATAAGTCGATGTCTGACCTCGGGCTGGCAGCGTCTTTCATAGAAAGCCTCGGAGGTAACCTCAGTGATGTTAACAATGGCTTCATCTTGTCGCTCACCGATGACCAGTCTATCACAGCTACCGAGAGCCAGCTGAAAGTAAGTGTGCACATCTGCTCTGCGCGGTTGACTTAGTGCTTTCACTTCGACTAAAGTTGCACCCGGACGGAAATTCCCCGAGCTTTGCCACCACAACTTGGACTTGCCATGCTGGCATACTGGTTCCCAGCCTTCCCACGACAATGAGACATTCAGCTCGTCAATGTCGGCCTCCTGGGCATCGGTTTCAGCGCGGACGAGGATGTTGAACTCTCCAAGCTTCAGGTGAGAGACGGCGTGGTGCCTCAAAAGACCAGCTGAACCACCAGGCGGGGATGTGACGGCCTCCTCGAAGGACCAGCCATAGGTAGGCTGCCGACCGTGGAACTTCCAGCTTCCTTCGATGACTGCAGGCCCTGCCCCTGTGCTGTCTATGGTGAACTCGAATGGGCGAGAGCTCCTGTTGCCGGAGAGAAAGCGCAGAAGGTCTGATAAATGGCCACGATTAGTAATAAGAGAAACCGTGGACCAATCAAAAGTCGGCGTGCAGTTCTCGACGACGTGATGAAGTGTCTCGAGCGGATGAGCCAGATCGAAGTCACTGAGGGCATTCTCGCATGACCTATTGGAAATAATAAGCCCCATCCAAATGGGGGCAGATCTTACCCTCCGCCTTATTCCAAGTGTATCTCTGAGATGCTCAGAGGTAGTATATACACTGGGGGACAACAATCCTCGTGTCGGATGGAGTCGAGCTTTTGTGCCACGAGTAGGACCCAATAAGCCGCACCGTCCATGGCCATCCGCCGCTGGGCTCATCAGACAGCTCATTTCTATTGACCAAAGCCAGATACTTCGTCAAGGGTCGAGGAGGAATTGTTAGAACTCCAGCAATCGGTTGGTTATGAGCTCTATTCCCACCATTCGGTCCACTTCGACGGTTGGGGTCATTAAGTGCCCCCGCCGGTGGACGAAAGCCGCGAGAGCTAGAAGGGGCTGCTGAGACCGACATTGAAATAGAAAAACAGACGATGATGGTATCGAGTTTGATAGGCACACACGAGGGCCAATTATCTTGAACAATAGCGTAACATGGGGGGCTTGATAGCAAAGTGCCCATGATGGATGCCAGGTCACTAGCCGAATGCCATTTCAGGGGCAGACTTCGTGACGAATTGTGTGGTGGGCTCCGAGACGCTCAAGGCGGGAGATGAGTAAATCTAGCACCAAATTTTGTTGCGCAGCTCTGCAGTGGCCCACGTAGATGCAAATACGGAGACCGAACGCAAAAGCCTTTGACCTTCCAAAATAGAAACACGTCAATTTTTTTGGGTCGTCGATGGGACCGTTTGAGTAACCAAGGTAGGCCCTGGCCCCAGGTGACAACGCTTGCTCTCATGCCCAGGCTGGCCGCACCTGTTCCAGTGATGATGAGTCCACAAGTCAGTATTACAGGACCTACCTGTGGCACACTCTTCGATTAGGGCACGATCGAGCCATGTGACCGAAACCAAGGCACTGTAGGCATTGGACGGTGGAATCACAGACCCACGCCGCAACTCCACTAGTTCCATACTACTTGTCAACATCATCAACGGATATCAACTGGAGCTCACCTGGTTATGTTGTTGCCCCGCCTGCGGGCACATCCGACTCTCGTGGCCTGTCATTCCACACCTACCACAGGACTGTCTACCCAACACAACAGCAGCAGCCGCGGATGGCACCACCTATGGCATGCCCTGGGGTTCGGGCAATGTCGAGCAATGTGGCCGTATTGCAGACACTGAAGGCATTGAACTCCAGAGCTATCACGCCGTCCTGCGCCAGTGCCTTGTATCATTCCAAAGGGAACGTTAGCCTGACGACCATGACAGCTTGTACAGCACACAATGTCTTGGGGACACCTCACCAGCTAGCATTGCAACCACCGAAGGCATGTTGTCGCCTCCTTGCAAATGACAAGATTCGCAATTCGGGCGCTCGACTACAAAGACTCTCCTATCACAGAGTAGGCTGCAGGGGAATGCAAACTGTTGACAGTACTCGCGCCAACGTCAGCCCTCTTACGAAATAATAATCATATCTGGATGACTAATGAAATCTATTCGAGTATTTCTCGGTGTAAAACACCCGCACGGTACAATACTTCCAGTATCAACAAAGACATAAGTTGGTAGCTGTAGAATTGACTACTCACCGCAACGACGGTTCTCCCAGCAGCAGCATCAGCATACTGTCCCACTATAACTCGATTTCTCAACGGGTTGGGGCACGAGCGGCTCTCGTGTCCAGGCTCACCACACCTACCAACGCTCCACGATCATCATCAAACAACATCCACAACAACACTACACCTTCACACCTGTGACACACTCTTGGGTTGGGGCAGTCTCGAGCCATATGCCCATACTGCAGGCACTGCAGGCACTGGACACCGGCATGCCACAACAACGGTAACGGAGACTCTGCCTGCAAGGATACGATGGGCAGCAAGTCGACATTACCGAGGCAACTACGTCAGTTCTGATCTCGTATCGGCCGTGACGCATCTGACATTCACCCGACTTGTGGCCTGCCTTTTTACAACTGACACAGACCGTCTCCGGCGGCGGGCACTGCGCTCCGACTGGCATGTCTACATTCGACAGAGCGGTGGCTCCGGACACTGCTTTATCATGTGCCCTGTCCCGCCGCAGTTGTGACATTTGACGCCACACCATACAGCCGGATGGCCATACTCACCACACTTGTCGCACAAGATCGGATTCGGGCAGGTCTCGGCCTGCCAGCGATCTACCAACTACAAACCCCTCGGTGGTGTGACTACGCTATGGCCCACTCGCCGACATCTCCCACAGGTCTCCTGGTTCACCGGGCAATCCTTTGAGCTGTGCCCCGACTAACAACATGGGCAACTCACCCTGGAACATGACGAATTCGGAGTACTTGGAAACACTTGGTACAAGTCGTGGCATTGGGGCACTCTCGTGCCCGATGACCATATCGGAAGCAGTTAGCACATTTACCTTGGAACGGCGGACGCGATGTCTCTGTTCTGAAAGGTTCGCATATGCACCGATAAAAGAGTTAAGAGATCAGCACCTGCTGGTTCGGTCAGGAGGCGCCGAGGTAACCTGGAAGTAAGCCAATTCCGTGATGATGCTGTCGACTTGCCAGTCTCACCTGAAGCTGGCCTTCCACTTCACCCTGCATGATCGGTGACGGACTAAACACAGTAAACTGAAGCAGCTTCTACACCAGTCTCTGACCTCACCATTGTGCTGCAGTATGTCCCCTACCACCGCAGTTGATACACCTCTCGGTCACTCCATCTCGACTCCGACTCCTCTCGCGGCTGGTAGACATGTAAGCGTGCATGTTTTGGTCATTGAAAGGCACTCCCACGCAACAATGAAGCTATCGGGCAACAACGGGCACACAACTAGCAGATCGTGGACTTGCCGAATTGATCGAAGAACTCATCATGGACATCACCACACTTTGTGACAAGTGGTGGCTCTTCTCTCTTTCGTGCGGCAGTGTGGATATTTTCAACCTGACCAGCAGAGACAGTTCCAAAGACATAAGCTCAGGTCAAGGAAAGTCGGGTGAAATCTGGCAAGGAGATGCTCCTAGGAGACACAGTATGATTGCCTCCTACAAATTTACCGCTCGTCTCCATTGTGGAGTAATAGAAAATATCATAGAGTCATATCGTCTATATCCCTGTGTACTTACAGCAACCCCTCTGAGCATCGCCGCCTTCTCTCTGTAACGTTGAGCCATCTCCTTCACCGCCGCACGTCTCTCCTTCTCCCTCGTCATAGCTTCCAACGCTTCCTCAGATTTTTCAATTGTCAAATTCATACGAGACGCTTCGACCTTCGCAAAAAATAACAAACACTTCTTCGCTTAACTCGGATACCTGCTCATCCCGCACTGCATTCACGTCTTTGTCGGCTCCACCAGGTGCTCCCCGATAAGCGTCTTTCCTGTACCGTCGGCCTGGAGAACCGCTGCGACATTTCCGATAATTTCGTGGCGCACCTCCGTCTAGCTTCACCGTTGGAGGTTCATTGATAATCCTTTGCTCACATTTCATGTACTCAAGCTCGGCCCTGGCCAGAGACTCCTCAGCGTCACGCGCCGCGAAATGACGATGGGCAGCTTCCTCTGCCAGTTTACGATTGGCCTCAAATGTTCTGAGATAACACACAAGTTTACCGCGCGCCACGAAATAGCTTCCTCACTCCTTCGCCAGTCTCCGCGCTCGTGCAGCTATATCTTCCTTGGGGCCAGCAAGATCTCCGTACGGGCGAGCAGGCATGGCGGCCTGGAAAAAACAACTCCGTACAAACTAGGTTTGTTTGAGAGGCCCCATGATCCCAAGATGTTGGTGGAACCGCCATCAACTGTAGGTACCGAAAAGCGTGCAAGTCTGAAGCACACAATTTTCCCGGACATTGCCGTTGATCAATCAAACCTCACCCCAGAATTTTCGAGGCGAAGGGATTGTCGAGACGTTCAAATGTCGGAAGTCCGATGCTTACATTGTATTCGGATACTTTGTGTTTGCGGCGAATCTTCTCAAACATCTGCTGCTCGAGTGCATCCCTCTGCTGTTTTTTCTGTTCTCTCTCTCGTGCCTTCTTCAGCTCATCCTCACCTTCCATCACTTGCACCGACGATGGCCCGTACCTAACAATTGTTAAACGAAGCTCTCTGAAATAGGCGTTATATTCCTTCAATCAATATTCATACGTGGTGCCAGTGAGCGGCGGACGCCCTTCTGTATATTATATTATTTACCAATATTTTTGAATACCACCGGAACGACACGGAGTTTGTCCATTACTTCTCAACCGAGGTGACATTGTTCTCTGCAGCATCCCTCGCTTGCCGTTCAGCAACTTGCTTGGCGAGAAATGCCCGCAGTTCAGCTTGCGTCGCGCGCCGCGAATTGTGAACCTAGCAGAGATAGCTCGGCCGCGGCGCTCCTTCAGAGTATAAGCCAACCACCGAGTGAGCGAGAAAGCCCAGAAGGTCCCATGCTTTATGGTAAATGACCTACCTCCATCTCCTTCTTAGTGAGCTCCTCATGCGCCCTCATCACTGCCCTTTCGAGAGCCTTCTCTTTCTCTCTTTCAGACTGCAATCGAGCTACTTTCTCAGCAATCTGACAGATAAGCGTCGAAATGAGAAAATATTCCCCATCATTAGAAAGACTATTGTGTGACGATACCGCCCGAAATGCCCCGCACTGTGGTGTCATCACAGGGGGGTGGTTTCTAGTATACCCGGCGGCGAGTTGTTGCCTGACGGTGGTGTAATGAAACAGCAATGATGCTTAATCATGCTCTAAGACGACCATAGGGCTAATTCCCGAATCAGAATAGCCTACTACTATACGAAGATTTGGAGAGATGGATATATACAAAGATCATTGATTCACATGAAAACGGGACATAGCAAACACGGTTTAAAATGGATATAACAATATATACTGGGGGCCTTCCCGCCGCCGGTCACTGATGGTAACCTGTACACTCGAAATTTTACCACGGCTCAGTAAGTTATGACTTGAACTACTTGAACCCGCTGCCACACCGATACACCTATACTGGCTATAATCAGCGACCTGGTCGAAGGGGACAGACTGCTGCACAAGACGAATAATAATAATAATAATAATAATAATAATAATAATAATAATAATAATAATAATAATAATAATAATAATAATA